>CAWUFW010022199.1:0-101213 GCA_963921515.1 Calotriton arnoldi | reverse complement strand
GTTAAGAATGACAACTAAACCTTGTATTCATAGGTATATTAGTCACCAGCCCCATTGTGAAGTAGACAACTAATCAAATCTGTTCTCATACTAACCCCCTCTCTCCCAATATATGATAAGAGCATAATATCAGTATGGGAGTAGATCCTAGATGGCCGAGACAAAATGCAAGACTAAGCAGCGCAATGCAAACGTTACATCAGTTGCGGGAAGAAAAAAACAGCAAGTCCACGTGGTACAAGCTGTTACACATATGAAAGCCCCCAATATTCAATGTAATAAAGACAATGACAAGACCATACGTCTCGGCAGAAAGTAAAAAAGTCAACATAATTAAATAACCCAAATAGCAGCGTGCCGACGTAAGACTTACCAAGGTAAAGCTGTCAAGATCAACGGAAACGCTGGGGAACGTAGCAGCAAACAAAAAGCCGGGCAGGAAGCCCCAGCAGTGTCTGTGTTGAGTTTAAATAACGCGGGGAGCCTAGAAAAACCGGAACACCTGCGTCAAGTAAAGGGTACGTGCCCATCAAAGGTTATATAATTCGTACCTAATATGGCGGCCATATTGTAGTGATAGCCGTTGTGTCCAAAACTAACACATGTTATGGTATTTTGGAGATCGAAAAATTAAAAATGAATCTAATAATCATATCTGCCCAATACGCCATGATACAGCAAAAATCTCAATAATAATTGGCACAATGTTGGCCTAATTCGCGCCTTGGATAGAAAAATACGCATAGAATGTATATGCGGCGCGAGCAACTAACAACAATTTCCATTGGTGCATTGCTATTACTGCAACCCACCGTAAAGGGAGAAGGTATGTCTCATACTTGTTAAAATAACCTGAGATGCAACCTTGCAAACTCAGGAACAACATCCCAATACCGGGGGCAGAGCGGCGGCCATCTTGGCCTATGTTAATATAGATGTGAACTGTGCTTACCGCATTGATGATTTAAGAACCAAGATAGCCCAAAGCTATATAGGGCTTCATAAATCAAACCACAAAAACGTAAAGCACATAAATATAAACTTAGGTTTATAAACCTCCATATGGCAGTATGGTAAAGCAAAATAATTATGCATCCAATTGTTTAAATAAATCAAAATTCTAATAAACTTCCCAAGGTGTCTCATTAATCATAGTTTTTCCAAGCTGGCTAAACAATATTGTATCCACGAACTTCACATTCCAAAAGGAAAAACAAATATATGGATAACTAACAGATTTTTGACATCAGAAGTAAAATGTAAGAACATCCAATTACCAAGTTATTAAAATGAAACGATAAAATGGAGAAATAATGAATGGGGACAGATGAATAACAAGAAGGAAAAAGGACAGAAAAGAGAAAGACGAAATTGTACAAAAATGGTCCCACATTTGTGTAGGGCCTAGACATTCATCATAAAATTGACAATTTACCTGACTCATGTCAGGATTAGTGCAATTAAAGGACAGTTGACACTATTCAATTTTTATCTTGTTTCACAAAACTCCCAAGTATATAATGCAATAAAGGGGGAGAAATAGCAGCTTCTATGTACAAACCGAATGAGGACATGAACTAGGATAAAGTTCTTACAAAAAATAGTGCATTTCATCATCACTATTATGTTCTAATTCAACACATCGCAGTCTGCAAATCCACCCTGCTTCATTCTTTCTTAGGGCCAATTCCCTATTCCCTCCCCTTGGGTGGGCAGGGACGTGATCTATCCCATAAACCAAAAATTCTCACCAACTGTATGATTTTCCTGCATATGAAAAGTAAGGGGATATCTAAGGTCCCCATTGCGACGAGCACGCACATGCTCCTGCACTCTTATTTTCAGGGCTCTTTTTGTACTGCCCACGTAGATCTTATCACATGTGCAGCCCAATATGTACGTTACATATTTGGTATTGCAGTTGATCAGGTGATTTATGGTGTATCTGCGTTTGGTGTTAAAACAGAAGTTTTTGGTCTTATTCCTACCAAGCCTACAGACACAACACTCTCTACATGTATAAAACCCTGTCATTGTGGACGTAAGCCAGGTTTGAGGTTTGGGGGTAGTCACATAACTGGGACACAGCATATTTCTTAAGTTTTGTCCCCTCCTATATGTCACCTTCGGTTTAGTGGCCAGGGTATCTTGCATACTTGGTATATCCACCAAGAGGTGCCAATGTTTTCTAAGGACATTGTATACCCTGCTACTGCGATCATTATATTGCGTAGTGAAGGCAATTGGAGCTTTTTTGGCCCTATTTCTGGAGTTGGCTGTTAAGGTGGATGCCCTAGAGACTTTCATCACTTTTTTATGTGCTTTGCTCAATGTAACCTCCGGATACCCTCTATCCAAAAAACGCTTCTCTGTCTCCCCTAGATTCAGTAAGAGGGTCCCCTCAGTGCTGCAATTGCGTCTCATGCGAATCATCTCCCCATAAGGGATGTTGTAAATAAAATGTTGGGGATGTGAACTCTGAAAATGTAGTGTGCTATTACAGGCAGTACTTTTTCTGTGTGTGTGGCTGTGAATGTGATCATCCTGTATGAAGAAAGTGACGTCTAAGAAGTCAATTTCTTCCTTACTATGATTAATAGTAAATCTAACATTAACCCCTTCGATGCTTATGACGAGCTGGACTCGTCATGGCACACAGTGGTCTTGTGCTCATGACGAGTCCAGCTCGTCATAAGACCCACCCACGGGGTAAGCGCTGGCGCTCCCCCGTGGGGATCCGATCGTTATTTTTTTGGGGGGGAAGGCAGGGGAAGGGCTTCCCCTGCCTCCCCCGCCCCCCCCCTCAATGACATCAGCGCGCGAGGCGCGCTGACGTCATTGGGGGTTTCCCTTTGTTCCCTGACGCGCTGGAAGCCATTTGCTTCCAGCGCGTCAGGGAATAAGGTGAGTTTTGGCTCCGGGGAGGGGGTTTGAAACAAAAGAGGCATCGAGGAAAGGAAAGGGTTTTCCTTTCCCCGATGCCTCTTTGTGCATTCCTGCTGCACGATCATGCGATCGTGCAGCAGGAATGCCCCTAGACACCAGGGATTTTTTTTTTTTTTTTTTAATCAAATGAAAATACTGTTTTGGGGAGCGGCCCCTTGGGCAAGGGTCGCTCCCCTTTTGGGGGCCATATGTTTTTGGTGCTCTGCCCCCCTGGGGGGGGGCAGTTTTTTTTATATAGCGCGGGCTTTACCCGAAGGTGTCAGAGCGCTTCACAATAGTGTAAGCATAATATAAAAGCAAGCGTTACATTACATGAGGAAAAAGTGACAATTGTGCAAATAACAAAACAAACAAGATACAAAAAGGTATGCGTTACAAGAGGAAAAAGTGACAGGTGTGCATGATACATGAGATACAAAATACAAATAGAGGTATAATACTGCAATAAGTGGCAGTCACTCAGAACACACTGGGAAGGCACTTCTATAGGCATGGAGTACAGAATTTCCTATAGTGGAAGAACTTCCTTGAGGGAGTAGAGAGGGCGTGAATTAAATAGGAGACTTAAAATGAAGGGTACACAAATCCAACACAGCACGGAAGGGTGAGGAATGTACAGGAAAAAGTACAAATTTACAATGAAGAGCGAACTTCCTAGAGGGGGCTGAGAGTGAAAGTATTAGTTCTGAAAGTGTCTTTGGAAGAGAAGAGATTTGAGGTCAGCTTTGAAGATCCGGGTAGAGGAGGTGGCACGGAGCAATGGGGGAAGCGAGTTCCAGATTCTCACCGCATTGTCTGAGAAGGATTGCGCCATCGATCTTTCCCTTTTGAAGACGGGGGGGCTCAAGCAGAAGCTTTCCTGCATTGCGAGAAGGGCGAGAGCCACCGGACAATTTCAATTTATTCGCCAGGTAACGAGGGGAGGACGTGTGTAAGGCTTTGTGTGTGATGCAGGCAGTTTTGTAAATAGATCTTGCCTCGATCAGAAGCCATCGAAGAGAGGACAGGATAGGAGTGACGTGGTCGCTTCGTTTAGACCCTGGAATGAAGCGAGCTGCTGAATGGAGGATGGATTTGAGAGGGGAGAGGTGGGATTTGGGTAGGCCCGTCAGAAGAGAATTGCAATAATCCAGTCTTGAGAGAACCAGAGATTGTACCAAGGTTTTTAAGTCTTTCTCCGGGAAGAACCGACGGATCCCCCATAGAAGGCGCAACTGGTAACGTGCGTTCTTAGCAATAGAGTTGATGTGGGAGATTAGGTTGAGTCTTTTGTCAAGAATGACACCTAGGGATTTAGCGCTGTCGACAATGATGGGTTTGTTGTTGAGTAGGTTCAGCTGATCCATCCAAGGTTGAACAGGAGGAGGTGAGAGAGAGGTAGAGAGGAGGAGGAATTCAGTTTTGGCAGGATTCAGAATGAGTTGGTGAGCTAACATCCAGTTGTGAATAGAGTTGAGAGTAGAGTTGAGTAGTGAGAGATCGTGTGCGGAAGATAAAGGTATCTTCCCACTAGTCCACCAGGCATTTATTTGTGGAGAGTGACCCCTTGGGCAAGGGTCACTCTCCTTTGGGGGCAATATTTGTGGCTGTGTCTGCCCCCAGGAGGGCAGATCGCCATGTTTTTTTAAAAATTGGGCCCACTAGACCACCAGGGATTTGTTTGAGGGGAGTGGCCCCTTGGGCAAGGGTCGCTCCCCTATGGGGAGCATTAATTTGGCCGTTTCTGCCCCCCTGGGTTGGCAGATCGGCTGATTTTTTTGTATGGCCACTAGGCCACCAGGGATTTTTTTGTGGGGAGTGGCCCCTTGGGCAAGGGTTGCTCCCCTTGGGGGCATTGTTTGTGGCTGTCTGCCCCATGGGGGGGCAGATGTCGCCATTTTTTTATATTTGGCCCACTAGACCACCAGGGATTTGTTTTTGGGGAGTGGCCCCTTGGGCAAGGGTTGCTCCCCTTTGGGGAGCATTAATTTGGCTGTTTCTGCCATCCTGAGGGGCAGATCGGCTGATTTGTTTTTTTGTAGGTCCACTAGGCCACCAGGGTTTTTTTTATGTTGGGGAGCGGCCCCTTGGGCAAGGGTCGCTCCCCTTTATGGGAGGATGACTGTGGCCATTTCTGCCCTCTTTGGGTGGGAGAATAGCAATATGTTTTTAGGCCCATCTGCCCCCAAGGAGGGCAGAAGCCACTAGACACCAGGGTTTTTTTTAATTTTTGTGTTGGGGAGTGGCCAAAAGGGCAAGGGTTGCTCACCTTTTACGGGGGTGAATATTTTATTTATACTCTTTGGCCCACCTACCCCTTAGCTTGGCTGGTGGATTGTGTGTGGACTGGTGCATTATTTGCATATGTGATTGTAATGTTTTTTTACTCCTTTTTATTCTAGTGTAAAGCTTTTGATTCCTGTTTGCGGTTTCGGCAGTGGTTATTCTGCAGTTTTGCGTAATTGCATTTATTTGGTAAGAAAAATATTTTTGTTGTGTGTACTCCAAATGAGTATTATTGTCATGCATGAATGAATTTTTTGTAAATGGTGTCATAATGGCAGCATATTTGTTAGTGTTCAGAGCATGAAATTCTTTGCGATGTTTTGCATTGTCTTATGTGTAATTTTTTTTTCTTCTTTTTTAGTGGGATATTGTTGATCCTTACTGTGTCTGTGCAGAGTAGGTGGTGGTGAGTCTAGCTGCTTCTGTCACGTGAGTGGTATAGTGTTGGAGTATATAGGTCTTTGTGATAAAGCTACATTTTGTTTATTTCTTTTTTTACAAAGGGTTTGTTGTTGTTGACTTGTTTGACAAGTAACCTTTATTAGTAAGCATTATGGCTAGCCGTAGAATGACTGCTCAGCAGGTGGTTGGTTTGCTTCTTGAATCTTCCTCTGAGCAGGATTATGAGACTGACAGTGCGTCTGAGGGAGAGGAGGGAGGGGAAGATTCAGGCAGTGAGTTTTCTCTCCACATGGAATCATCGGATGATGAAGGTACTCTCAGTGCAGATGAAGTGCCTGTTTTAGAGGAGGATACTACTGTGCCGATGGTGCAAGAGGCATCCGTATTGCAGCCTGGGGCTGCTAGGCTTCCTACTGGAAGTGCTGGACTCTGGCTTGATCCAAACATGGTGCAGCCGGTGTTGCCTGCCTTTAGTGGTTATGCAGGGTGCAGAGTGGATTGTGAACATTATTTGCCTATACAGTATTTTCAGTTGTTTATGGATGATGTATTTTTGGGTGAGATTGTTGAGCAGACTAATTTGTATGCTGAACAGTTTTTGAGGGACAACAGTGCCAGACTTAGGCCCCATTCTAGAGCTACCGGGTGGAGTCCCACAAATCTGGAAGAGATGAAGAAGTTTTTGGGTTTGACTTTTTTGATGGGTTTGATAAGGAAGCCGTCCATGGGTTCATATTGGTCTACCAGTCCCTTGATGGCAACGGCCATATTTCCTGCAGTTATGACTCGTGATCGGTATTTACTTTTGCTTCGGATGCTGCATTTTGTTGATAATGGTTTGGCGTTGCCACGAGATCGCCCTGAATGTGACCGTCTTTTTAAGATTCGGCCTGTTCTTGATCACTTTGTAGATCGATTTTCAGAGATCTATACTCCAGGGAAAGAAATATCTATTGATGAGTCTTTGGTCCTGTTCAAGGGCCGTTTGGTTTTTAGGCAGTACATTCCTAGCACGAGGGCACGCTATGGAATTAAGCTGTATATGTTGTCTGAGAGTAGGACAGGATATGTTTTTAATTTGCGTGTGTACACTGGTAGGGATTCCACTATTGACCCCCTGGTTGTCCGTCCACTTTTGGAGTTTCAGAGAAAATTGTGTGGGATCTTGCTAGAGGACTGTTTAACAGAGGCCACCATTTGTACCTTGATAACTTCTACACTGCTGTGCAATTGTTTAAGGAATTGTTCAAAGTGGACACTTTTGCTTGTGGCACAATCCGCTCTAACCGTAAAGGTTATCCAAAAGAGCTTGTTTGCAAAAAAGGGGACAGTGCAGTTCCTTGCGTAGTGATGAACTACTAGCTGTGAAATTTGTGGACAGGAGGGATGTGTACATGCTGACTACCATCCATGATGAGAGTACTTCACCTGTGGCTGTTTGGGGTCAGATTGCTGAAGTGCGCAAACCTGTGTACATTTTAGACTACAATAAGCACATGGGTGGTGTTGATAGAGTAGATGCCTCACTCGTGTGGGAGGCCCAAGTAACCGCAACAGGCAAGGGCCCAAAACATTTTTTGATAGGCAATGTTGATGTTGCCTCAAAACGTTTTGTGTCCTTGAATGTCGCGGGTACTTGGGCCTCCCACACAAGTGAGGCACCATTTTTATCGGGAGACCTGGGGGAACGCTGGGTGGTAGGAAATTTGTGTGAGTCCAGTGATGCCACACTTTCCCACACAAAAATGTGTGAAAAAAGTGATTGTTTCAGCTAAAATTGAGGTTTGCAAGGGATTCTGGGTAAGGAAACGTTGGGGGATCCACGCAAGCCATACCTCCTTGGAAGCCCCCAGGTGTCTCCTTTTCAGAAATGTGTGGGTTTGGTAGGTTTCCCTAGATGGCCGCCGAGCACGGGACAAAAACCCAGGTGACCCCCCTTGCAAAACCAGGTGGTTTTGAGATAGGCAATTTTGATGTCGCCTCACTACGTTTTGGGCCTTTGCCTGTCGCGGGTACTTGGGCCTCCCACACAAGTGAGGCACCATTTTTATCGGGAGACCTGAGGGAACGCTGGGTGGTAGGAAATTTGTGTGAGGCCAGTGATGCCACACTTTCCCACACAAAAATGTGTGAAAAAAGTGATTTTTTCAGCTAAAATTGAGGTTTGCAGGGGATTCTGGGTAAGGAAACGTTGGGGGATCCACGCAAGCCATACCTCCCTGGAAGCCCCGGGTGTCTAGTTTTCAGAAATGTGTGGGTTTGGTAGGTTTCCTAGATTGCCGCCGAGCACGGGGCCAAAAACCCAGGTGACCCCCTTGCAAAACCAGGTGGTTTTGAGATAGGCAATTTTGATGTCGCCTCACTACGTTTTGGGCCCTTGCCTGTCGCGGGTACTTGGGCCTCCCACACAAGTGAGGCACCATTTTTATCGGGAGACCTGGGGAACGCTGGGTGGTAGGAAATTTGTGTGAGCCCGGTGATGCCACACTTTCCCACACAAAAATGTGTGAAAAAGTGATTTTTTCAGCTAAAATTGAGGTTTGCAGGGGATTCTGGGTAAGGAAACGTTGGGGGATCCACGCAAGCCATACCTCCCTGGAAGCCCCGGGTGTCTACTTTTCAGAAATGTGTGGGTTTGGTAGGTTTCCCTAGATGGCCGCCGAGCACGGGGCCAAAACCCAGGTGACTTCCTTGCAAAACCAGGTGGTTTTGAGATAGGCAATTTTGATGTCGCCTCACTACGTTTTGGGCCCTTGCCCCGTCGCGGGTACTTGGGCCTCACACACAAGTGAGGCACCATTTTTATCGGGAGACCTGGGGGAACGCTGGGTGGTAGGAAATTTGTGTGAGGCCAGTGATGCCACACTTTCCCACACAAAAATGTGTGAAAAAAGTGATTTTTTTCAGCTAAAATTGAGGTTTGCATGGGATTCTGGGTAAGGAAACGTTGGGGGATCCACGCAAGCCATACCTCCCTGGAAGCCCCCGGGTGTCTACTTTTCAGAAATGTGTGGGTTTGGTAGGTTTCCCTAGATGGCCGCTGAGCACGGGGCCAAAACCCAGGTGACTCCCTTGCAAAACCAGGTGGTTTTGAGATAGGCAATTTTGATGTCGCCTCACTACGTTTTGGGCCCTTGCCTGTCGCTGGGTACTTGGGCCTCCCACACAAGTGAGGCGCCATTTTTATCGGGAGACCTGGGGGAACACTGGGTGGTAGGAAATTTGTGTGAGGCCAGTGATGCCACACTTTCCCACACAAAAATGTGTGAAAAAGTGATTTTTTCAGCTAAAACTGAGGTTTGCAGGGGATTCTGGGTAAGGAAACGTTGGGGGATCCACGCAAGCCATACCTCCCTGGAAGCCCCCGGGTGTCTACTTTTGAGAAATGTGTGTGTTTGGTAGGTTTCCCTAGGTGCCGGCAGAGCTAGGGTTCACAAACTACAGCTAGGCACTTTGCCAAAAAAGGGTCATTTTTCACTGCGAAATTGAGGTGTGACCACGTTGCGTTTTGCGCCGTTTCCTGTCGCGGGCACTAGGCCGACCCACACAAGTGAGGTACCATTTTTCTCGTAAGACTTTGGGGAACGCGGGGTGGGCGGAAATTTGTGGATCCACGCAGATTCCAGAACTTTCCACCACAGAAATGTGGGGAAAATGTGTATTTTTTTACAATTGTTTAGGTTTGCAAGGGATTCTGGGTAACAGAACCTGGTGGGAGGCAGTCAAGTCACCCCATCCTGGATTCCCCCACGTGTATACTTTTCAAAAATGTATAGGTTTGCTAGGTTTCCCTAGGTGCCGGCAGAGGTAGGGTTCAAAAACTACAGCTGGGCACTTTGCCAAAAAAGGGTCATTTTTCACTGCGAAATTGAGGTGTGACCACGTTGCGTTTTGCGCCGTTTCCTGTCGCAGGCACTAGGCGGACGCACACAAGTGAGGTACCATTTTTCTCGTAAGACTTTGGGGAACGCGGGGTGGGCAGAAATTTGTGGATCCACGCAGATTCCAGAACTTTCCACCACAGAAATGTGGGGAAAATTAGTTTTTTTTGACAATTCTTTAGGTTTGCAAGGGATTCTGGGTAACAGAACCTGGTGGGAGGCAGTCAAGTCACCCCATCCTGGATTCCTCTTGGTGTCTAGTTTTCAAAAATGTATAGGTTTGCTAGGTTTCCCTAGGTGCCGGCAGAGGTAGGGTTCAAAAACTACAGCTAGGCACTTTGCAAAAAAAGGGTCATTTTTCACTGCGAAATTGAGGTGTGACCACATTGCGTTTTGCGCCGTTTCCTGTCGTAGGCACTAGGCCGACCCACACAAGTGAGGTACCATTTTTCTTGGAAGACTTTGGGGAACGCGGGGTGGGTGGAAATTTGTGGATCCACACAGATTCCAGAACTTTCCACCACAGAAATGTGGGGAAAATGTGTTTTTTTGACAATTTTTAGGTTTGCAAGGGATTCTGGGTAACAGAACCTGGTGGGAGGCAGTCAAGTCACCCCATCCTGGATTCCCCTGGGTGTCTAGTTTTCAAAAATGTATAGGTTTCCCTAGGTGCCGGCAGAGCTAGGGTTCAAAAACTACACCTAGGCACTTTGCCAAAAAAGGGTCATTTTTCACTGCGAAATTGAAGTGTGACCACGTTGCGTTTTGCGTCGTTTCCTGTCTCAGGCACTAGGCCGACCCACACAAGTGAGGTACCATTTTTCTCATAAGTCTTTGGGGAACACGGGGTGGGTGGAAATTTGTGGATCCAAGCAGATTCCAGAACTTTCCACCACAGAAATGTGGGGGAAATGTGTTTTTTGGACAATGTTTTAGGTTTGCAAGGGATTCTGGGTAACAGAACCTGGTGAGGAGGCAATCAAGTCACCCCATCCTGGATTCCCTGGGTGTCTAGATTTAAAAAATGTATAGGTTTGCTAGGTTTCCTAGGTGCCGGCAGAGTTAGGGTTCAAAAACTACAGCTAGGCACTTTGCCAACAAAGGGTCATTTTTCACAGCGAAATTGAGGTGTGACCACGTTGCGTTTTGCGCCGTTTCCTGTCACAGGCACTAGGCCGACCCACACAAGTGAGGTACCATTTTTCTCGTAAGACTTTGGGGAACGCGTGTTGAGTAGAAAATTGTGGATCCACGCAGATTCCAGAACTTTCCACCACAGAAATGTGGGGAAAATCTGTTTTTTTGGACAATGTTTTAGGTTTGCAAGGGATTCTGGGTAACAGAACCTGGTGGGAGGCAGTCAAGTCACCCCATTATGGATTCCCCTGGGTGTCTAGTTTTCAAAAATGTATAGGTTTGCTAGGTTTCTTTAGGTGCCGGCAGAGCTAGGGTTAAAAAACTACAGCTAGGCACTTTGCCAAAAAAGGGTCATTTTTCACTGCGAAATTGAGGTGTGACCACATTGCGTTTTGTGCCGTTTCCTGTTGCAGGCACTAGGCCGACCCACACAAGTGAGGTACCATTTTTCTCGTAAGACTTTGGGGAACGCGGGGTGGGTGGAAATTTGTGGATCCACGCAGATTCCAGAACTTTCCACCACAGAAATGTGAGGAAAATGTGGGGGTTTTTTGTACAAAGTTTGAGGTTTGCAAGGGATTCTGGGTAACAGAACCTGGTGAAAGCCAGACAAGTCACCCCATCCTGGATTCCCCTGGGTGTCTAGTTTTCAAAAATGTATAGGTTTGCTAGGTTTCCCTAGGTGCCGGCAGAGCTAGGGTTCAAAAACTACAGCTAGGCACTTTGCCAAAAAAGGGTCATTTTTCACTGCGAAATTGAGGTGTGACCACGTTGTGTTTTGCGC
Source organism: Calotriton arnoldi (assembly GCA_963921515.1). Classification (NCBI taxonomy): domain Eukaryota; kingdom Metazoa; phylum Chordata; class Amphibia; order Caudata; family Salamandridae; genus Calotriton; species Calotriton arnoldi. The sequence goes on along the minus strand of CAWUFW010022199.1, from coordinate 89,798 downwards.
CGTTTCCTGTCGCAGGGACTAGGCCGACCCACACAAGTGAGGTACCATTTTTCTCATAAGACTTTGGGGTACGCGGGGTGGGTGGAAATTTGTGGATCCACGCAGATTCCAGAACTTTCCACCACAGAAATGTGGGGAAAATGTGTTTTTTTTGACAATTTATTAGGTTTGCGAGGGATTCTGGGTAACAGAATCTGGTGGGAGGCAGTCAAGTCACCCCATCCTGGATTCCCCTGGGTGTCTAGTTTTCAAAAATGTATAGGTTTGCTAGGTTTCCCTAGGTGCCAGCAGAGCTAGGGTTCAAAAACTACAGCTAGGCACTTTGCCAAAAAAGGGTCATTTTTCACTGCAAAATTGAGGTGTGACCACATTGCGTTTTGCGCCGTTTCCTGTCGCAGGCACTAGGCCGACCCACACAAGTGAGGTACCATTTTTCTTGGAAGACTTTGGGGAACGCGGGGTGGGTGGAAATTTGTGGATCCACACAGATTCCAGAACTTTCCACCACAGAAATGTGGGGAAAATGTGTTTTTTTTGACAATTTTTTAGGTTTGCAAGGGATTCTGGGTAACAGAACCTGATGGGAGGCAGTCAAGTCACCCCATCCTGGATTCCCCTGGGTGTCTAGTTTTCAAAAATGTATAGGTTTGCTAGGTTTCCCTAGGTGCCGGCAGAGCTAGGGTTCAAAAACTACACCTAGGCACTTTGCCAAAAAAGGGTCATTTTTCACTGCGAAATTGAAGTGTGACCACGTTGCGTTTTGCGTCGTTTCCTGTCTCAGGCACTAGGCCGACCCACACAAGTGAGGTACCATTTTTCTCATAAGTCTTTGGGGAACACGGGGTGGGTGGAAATTTGTGGATCCACGCAGATTCCAGAACTTTCCACCACAGAAATGTGGGGAAAATGTGTTTTTTTGGACAATGTTTTAGGTTTGCAAGGGATTCTGGGTAACAGAACCTGGTGGGAGGCAATCAAGTCACCCCATCCTGGATTCCCCTGGGTGTCTAGATTTCAAAAATGTATAGGTTTGCTAGGTTTCCCTAGGTGCCGGCAGAGTTAGGGTTCAAAAACTACAGCTAGGCACTTTGCCAACAAAGGGTCATTTTTCACAGCGAAATTGAGGTGTGACCACGTTGCGTTTTGCGCCGTTTCCTGTCACAGGCACTAGGCCGACCCACACAAGTGAGGTACCATTTTTCTCGTAAGACTTTGGGGAACGCGTGTTGAGTAGAAAATTGTGGATCCACGCAGATTCCATAATTTTCCACCACAGAAATGTGGGGAAAATCTGTTTTTTTGGACAATGTTTTAGGTTTGCAAGGGATTCTGGGTAACAGAACCTGGTGGGAGGCAGTCAAGTCACCCCATTCTGGATTCCCCTGGGTATCTAGTTTTCAAAAATGTATAGGTTTGCTAGGTTTCTTTAGGTGCCGGCAGAGCTAGGGTTAAAAAACTACAGCTAGGCACTTTGCCAAAAAAGGGTCATTTTTCACTGCGAAATTGAGGTGTGACCACATTGCGTTTTGTGCCGTTTCCTGTTGCAGGCACTAGGCCGACCCACACAAGTGAGGTACCATTTTTCTCGTAAGACTTTGGGGAACGCGGGGTGGGTGGAAATTTGTGGATCCACGCAGATTCCAGAACTTTCCACCACAGAAATGTGAGGAAAATGTGGTTTTTTTTTTACAAAGTTTGAGGTTTGCAAGGGATTCTGGGTAACAGAACCTGGTGAAAGCCAGACAAGTCACCCCATCCTGGATTCCCCTGGGTGTCTAGTTTTCAAAAATGTATAGGTTTGCTAGGTTTCCCTAGGTGCCGGCAGAGCTAGGGTTCAAAAACTACAGCTAGGCACTTTGCCAAAAAAGGGTCATTTTTCACTGCGAAATTGAGGTGTGACCACGTTGTGTTTTGCGCCGTTTCCTGTCGCAGGCACTAGGCCGACCCACACAAGTGAGGTACCATTTTTCTCATAAGACTTTGGGGTACGCGGGGTGGGTGGAAATTTGTGGATCCACGCAGATTCCAGAACTTTCCACCACAGAAATGTGGGGAAAATGTGTTTTTTTTGACAATTTTTTAGGTTTGCGAGGGATTCTGGGTAACAGAACATGGTGGGAGGCAGTCAAGTCACCCCATCCTGGATTCCCCTGGGTGTCTAGTTTTAAAAAATGTATAGGTTTTCTAGGTTTCCCTAGGTGCCGGCAGAGCTAGGGTTCAAAAACTACAGCTAGGCACTTTGCCAAAAAAGGGTCATTTTTCACTGCGAAATTGAGGTGTGACCACATTGCGTTTTGTGCCGTTTCCTGTCGCAGGCACTAGGCCGACCCACACAAGTGAGGTACCATTTTTCTCGTAAGACTTTGGGGAACGCGGGGTGTGTGGAAATTTGTGGATCCACGCAGATTCCAGAACTTTCCACCACAGAAATGTGGGGAAAATGTGTTTTTTTGACAATTCTTTAGGTTTGCGAGGGATTCTGGGTAACAGAATCTGGTGGGAGGCAGTCAAGTCACCCCATCCTGGATTCCCCTGGGTGTCTAGTTTTCAAAAATGTATAGGTTTGCTAGGTTTCCCTAGGTGCCGGCAGAGCTAGGGTTCAAAAACTACAGCTAGGCACTTTGCCAAAAAAGGGTCATTTTTCACTGCAAAATTGAGGTGTGACCACATTGCGTTTTGCGCCGTTTCCTGTCGCAGGCACTAGGCCGACCCACACAAGTGAGGTACCATTTTTCTCGTAAGACTTTGGGGAACGCGGGGTGGGTGGAAATTTGTGGATCCACGCAGATTCCAGAACTTTCCACCACAGAAATGTGGGGAAAATGTGTTTTTTTGACAATTTTTTAGGTTTGCGAGGGATTCTGGGTAACAGAACCTGGTGGGAGGCAGTCAAGTCACCCCATCCTGGATTCCCCTGGGTGTCTAGTTTTAAAAATGTATAGGTTTGCTACGTTTCCTAGGTGCCGGCAGAGCTAGGGTTCAAAAACTACAGCTAGGCACTTTGCCAAAAAAGGGTAATTTTTCACTGCGAAATTGAGGTGTGACCACGCTGCGTTTTGCGCCGTTTCCTGTTGCAGGCACTAGGCCGACCCACACAAGTGAGGTACCATTTTTCTCGTAAGACTTTGGGGAACGCGGGGTGGGTGGAAATTTGTGGACCCACGCAGATTACAGAACTTTCCACCACAGAAATGTAGGGAAAATGTGTTTTTTTTGACAACTTTTTAGGTTTGCGAGGAATTCTGGGTAACAGAACCTGGTGGGAGGCAGTCAAGTCACCCCATCCGGGATTCCCCTGGGTGTCTAGTTTCCAAAAATGTATAGGTTTGCTAGGTTTCCCTAGGTGCCGGCAGACCTAGGGTTCAAAAACTACAGCTAGGCACTTTGCAAAAAAAGGGTCATTTTTCACTGTGAAAATGTGGTGCGTCCACGTTGCGTTTTGCGCTGCTTCCTGTCGCAGGCACTAGGCCTGCCCACACAAGTGAGGTACCATTTTTCTCGTAAGACTTTGGGGAACGCGGGGTGGGTGGAATTTTGTGGATCCTCGCAGATTCCAGAACTTTCCACCACAGAAAAGTGAGGAAAATGTGTTTTGTTTACCAATTTATTTAGGTTTGCAAGGGATTCTGGGTAACAGAACCTGGTGAGAGCCAGTCAAGCAACCCCATCCTGAATTCCCCTGGGTGTCTAGTTTTCAAAAATGTATAGGTTTGCTAGGTTTCCCTAAGTGCCCGCAGAGCTAGGGTTCAAAAACTACAGCTAGGCACTTTGCAAAAAAGGGTAATTTTTCATTGTGAAAATGTGGTACGTCCACGTTGCATTTTGAGCCATTTCCTGTTGTGGGCACAAGGCCTACCCACACAAGTGAGGTACCATTTTTATCGGGAGACTTAGGGTAACACAGAATTGTAGAGCAACTGTTATTACCTATTGACTTTCGATGCATTTCTGCCTTCCAAATGAAAGACAATGTGTAAAAATAAGTCATTTTGAAAAATGACCTATAATTCTCATGCTAGTATGGGTACTCCCAATTTTGGAAATGTGCAAATATCTACTGTTTCCAAAATCTACATTTTGTTCCCATTTCAGAAATACATAGGTGTCTTTCATAACAATTTTCCCAAAATAATTGCTATATACCCGGTACATAATAAAAAACCATTGCAAGATGCTGCTCAGTTATTGGCTCTGGGTTCGTCGGGTTCTTGGTGAACCTACAAGTCCTATATATCCCCACAACCAGAAAGGTCCAGCGGATATAACGGTATATTGCTTTCAAATAGCTGTCATAATTAGAAGAAGTTACAGGTGAAACCGTTGACACAAATAGCTGTTTTTTTCAACTAATTTTCAATTTTTCCTTCATTTAACTGTTAGTTTCTATAAGGAAACCTTTAAGGATCTACACAAATGACCCCTTGCTGAATTCATAATTTTGTCTACTTTTCAGAAATGTATGGCTTTCCAGGATCCATTATTGGTTTCATACCCATTTCTACCATTAACTGGAAGGAGGTTGAAAGCACAAAAATAGCAAAAATAGGCTATGTCCCAGAAAAATGCCAAAACTGTGTAAAAAAGTTGGTTTTCTGACAAAAGTCTGCTTGTCCCTGAAAGCTGGAAAGATGGTGATTTCAGCACCACAACCCCTTTTTGATGCCATTTGCAGGGAAAAACAAGACGCTTTCATCTGTAGCCCTTTTTCGCATTTTTCCCCCAAAAAACAAAATTTTGCTGTATTTTGGCTAATTTCTGGGTCCCCTCCAGGGGAATTCACAAACCCTGGGTACCTTTACAATCCCCATGATGTTAGAAAAAAAGGACGCAAATTTGGCATGGATACCTTATGTGGTCAAAAAGTTACAGGGGCCTAAGCGCGCACTACCCCAAATAGCCAAAAAAAGGCTTAGCACAGGGGGGGAAAAGGCCTAGCAGTGAAGGGGTTAAAAGGATTATCATTTAGATAAGCATGGTAATCCATGAGTTCTGGGGCAGGTCCATCCCAGAGCATAATTACATCATCGATGTACCTGCCCCAGAAAATCACATGCTCCATCCACCTTGCCGCATGGCGGCCCCAGGCATGCTCCCGCTCAAACCAGCCCATAAAGAGCCCGGCGTAAGCGGGAGCAAATCTGGAGCCCATCACTGTACCCTGAATTTGATTAAACCATTCAGAATCATGAAGAAAAAAGTTTTTGGACAAAATAATATCAGTCATTTCCAGCAGGACCTCATTATGTGAGTAATGGTCTGCCGTCCTTTGTCCTAGATAGAAATGTAGTGCTTTTACTCCAAATTCTTTTTAATACACGTATATAGACTAGTTACATCCAGAGTCACAAAGGTTAAGGTCTCGGACCAATTAAAACCTTCAAATTTCCCAAGATATCTTTTGTGTCCTTTATATAAGATGGTAAATTTTGCACCAGGGGCTGTATGTAATGGTCCACATATTCAGAGAGTTTTTCCGTAGGTGAATTAACCCCAGAAATAATAGGACATACATATGTATATTTATTTGTTTGTATTCAACAGCCCTGAAGAAGTCCTGTACTAGGACGAAACGCGTCGGCTGTACTGTGTGTTGAGTCATTAGAGCTGGACTCTGTGTTTTTATCTACGTTAACTGAAAATGGAATAAAAAGAAAGAAAAACTTGAAGAACTTTCGTGTCTGGATATGGACTTCCCTTATTGATTAAATTCCGCTGTGTGGTGCACCTGTGCTTTTGTTTTGAAAGGTTGTAATGTACCTGCAATTCTCCTTGAGTTCTAACTGATGATATCCTTTATTCAAATCAAGGTGAGAGAAGCCCTTCTCTCCTTCACTTGGGTTATCATGTAGGCAATGTGCAGACCTGGATGTTGCTCTTTTTCAATTGCCTTGTTCGCTGTCAACACAGATGCGTACATCTCCTACACCATCCTTTTTGGGTACTACCACTATGGGAGAAAACCATGGTGTTGCACCAGTGAACCACTCAATGATATCGTGTTTGGCTAATGATTCAAGTTCTTTTTCAGCTGCTTCCTGTAAATGAAATGCAATTTGTCTGTGTCTTTAGGAAACAGGAGGGATGTCCTCATTTATGTGTAATTTTACTTAAATAGTCTTGAGTTTTCCTAACCTATTTAACAACAATGGGAACTGAATTATTATTTCATGACGAGCATTCAGGTTATAGTTCACAGATATCAGTTCCATATCAGCAGCTGTGCAGAAGCTGAGTAAGCAGGCACTTGATGCCTTACCTTGAAGTACATGAATGGGTGTTTGTACTTTTGTGTTCTTGTGTTTCATCATTGCTACAAATGAACCTTGACTTTTTAATGGTGTCGGTGCTGCCCATGTATACACTTTAATTTCCGATGGCATAAGACGGGGCAATAGAGATAGTTCATTGTATTTCTCCTCAGGCATAATGTTTATCAACACACAACTGACGATAAGAAAAGGTATGGAGCAACCATTTACTTTTAGTGTAATCTTCGGACAATGTTTGAATGACTGTTGTGCTTTTCATGTCAAGTTTTCCTTGACTTGTAATTTTCTTCACATTCAGCCAGTCCAACATGCACACTTTTTTCAGAGGTAACCATCGACATTGCAGAACCATCTTCTTCACTTTCAGGTGATATTGATACTAGAGAAAATTTTGACTATGATTTAGATGACGATCGACTTTATTTGGTGTCGATTTACCTCAACTGGTCTTGTCGCTTGGCCTTTTTGGCGTGCGTTGAATGTCACTTCTGGAACACTCAGGCAGCTATTTTGTCTTTGCACCGTGACACGCTCGCTTTTTCCTTTGCCTTGCAAACTGTCACAAAGTGGTTCTCCTTCCCACAGCCTTTGCAAATTTGTCCAATGGCGGGACATTTACTTTCGTGTGGAAAATGAAATCCACACCTGAAGCTCAACTTTTTTTTTCATGGAGACATCACTCTGTGTCCTTCTGCCTTGTGATTTTGTTTACTTTTCATGTTCACGACTGACTCACTCTGGGCACCTGCGGCCTCCATGTCAGCAGTTTGATGATCAGCACACTCTTAAGCTTTGCAGCCATGAGAAGTTGCTCCAGACTAAGAGTTTCTCTCAGTATTTGTTATCTGAATGAAGCTGACAGGCATCCCTCAATAAGTCTGACACATATAACTTCCTTATCATTAAACTCATTGAACTCACAGTGTTTGATGAGCGTATCCAATCTCTCAAAAAAGTTGTAGATGGTTTCACCATTTTTTTGTCATTCTTGGCTGAAAATGTACCTTTCCTAATTTACATTTGGCAGTGGATTTTCTTTCCCCCGGAGTTTTCTATAGCACGAACTTGACCCGAACGTTTCAGGTATCAGAGTGCTTTACAAGAGCACCAGTTGTGTTACATGAGGACGCATTCATTTTTGTTAGGCATGGGGAGATTAAGTGATTTGCCCAGAATCACAGGATGTTGCACGTCGTTGCCGAGACTCGAACCCGGTTCCCTGGATTTGAGGTCGACCGCCCTAGCCGTTAGGCAGAATCTAGGTTTGTTTGATTTGATGGTATGTAATTTTGTCAGCTCTCTGCATTTTCTTTATGGCCTCTTTTACACCTTCACCAGCAAGATTCTTAAGGTATTTGATCATCTTCTTGTTATCTGTTTCTTCTAGCAATGTCTCTATATAAGCAGTCCATCTGTCGCCAATATTCAGCTTTTTGGCAGTATCGAATGCTAGTGGTAGTTTCAGGATGGTGGCAGCATTATAACCATTTGAGGAACTTACTGATGTGGCAAGTAGTGTTCTTTCTGACTAAATGTAATAAAGTTCTCCCCATGTCAGCTTATAGTGCTGGTAGCACTACAACAAGGAAAATTACTTTGGCTGTTTTTCTCTACCAGGGCGTATTCTTTATATTGTCCCTGCTTTTTATAACTAGGCACTCTACCCTAGGGACACCTAGGCCAGACCTTAAGGGTGGCACATAAGTAATAATAAGATAGTTTTGGACTTTGGAAGTGCTTTCAATTCCAAAGATGAATATTGAAACATTTTTATTTTAAAACCAGCCTGCAAGGCAGGCCTGGCTTTAAAATCACATCAGACACCACAGCGGTGCACACCATATACTAGGGACGTACAGGTAGGCTGTCCTTATCAATTAGAGTTATACCAATCAGCATATACCTGTAAAGGATAGAGCACTGGCCCTGGGCCTGGGCCTTGATAGCAGAGCCCAGGGACTTACAGAGTCAATAGCCACCGGCATCAGTCCAAGAATGGAGGGGATCAGGGCAAAAATGACAAACTTCCTACAGGAACAGAACAATACAGCTGCTTCTCACCACACATCAGTTGCAAAGAGTGTGATGTCTGAATATGTTGCCTATGTGTAATAACTACTAAAAGGAAGAATCCCATTCAAAAAGATATCAGCACTGCTAGCCATGAAAACTCAGGAAACTTTACTCACTGTCATCAGGAACTAGTGCCGGTTTCTTTAGGAGTGGGAAGATGAGGCTTGTCTTGTGAGATTCTGGGAAATACCTTCCACCAAGGTGACCATGGTGATTAAGTGTGAGAGAACTTTTATGAGAATGCTTTGATGAAGGGCAAGAGTAACATATCATATTGATAGAAAGTTACTTTGAGGGAGCTGAGTATGTCAATGAGATAGGGCTTTGAAGGCTGGCCATTGCATGATGCTATGAGGAGGGGTAAGAGAAGTAGACTTGGTGTTGTTGATGTGTTGTTGAATTGTCTGTATTTTTTCACTGAAGAAGAGATTAATGGCATTGCACGTGTCTATGGAGTGTGTGATAGCCAGGCAAGGTGGGGGTTTGATGAGGTGTTTGATTGTGTTTAATGACTGTTAGGCTTCATTGATAGTGTTGATATAGTTCTTTGCTTTAGCTGATGTGGTTAGCTGTTTGTGTGTCGCCCGGAGGGATTTTAGTATCATGAGGTCATCTGAAGATCTGTTTTTCTTGCATTTTTTTTTCTGACAGCAGATGGAGCGATTATTGTCAGCAAGTTCTTTAGTGTATCTGGGTGCTAAAGGTTTTTGTGTGTACTGGGATGCTAAAGGTCTTAGCTTACACTTTGATGTTTTAGTTGGATGTTCACACTTTGGGGTATTCACAAAGATCACCTAAAATAATGTAATTGTGTAAGTTTAGCCTTAAACTTTTGAGGAACTTTTGTACTTTGGGCAATTCACAAAATCCGAGAGTAAAGTTACTCAAAAGTGTAGTCTCACACAGCTCCAACCCCTGAGAAAAGGGAGCAGAGCCAAATTTACAAATGTAAGTTACGGCTGGAAAGAAGAAATAGCAGTTAAGTCCGGCACCACACATGACCAATCACTGACACACTTCGATTGAAAGTAATGGCAGTTGGGATTTAAACTAAAACCGCTTCTGAAATATTATTAAATTAAACTGAGTTAATAAAGATATTGCCACTTTTTAACCCTTTATTTATATCTATTGATTAAAAGTGATGTGTTACATATTGTGTTTCATTTTTTAAATGTTTTGTATAAATATCATTTGTTTAGACAATATGAGAAGAAATTATTAAAATGGTAACAACTTCGAACATATTTTTTCTGTCTTCCTTGGTTTTCTTAATGTTACAGATACTGTGTATATTGTTTGCTTTATTGACATTGCCTAGGAGTTTTTGTTACTACCATTTAAGTCCCTGTCCTAGGAATTGAACTATCCATTGTTCAGGGGGTCCTTGTTTTTTTCTCATTTATCTTTTTAGCGGAGACATTGCTTAATGACTGTTCTACACCTGATATTACACTGGCCTTCCTGGATAAATATGGTATAGCTGAATGCGACCATCAAAACAAAACTGATTATGGACATGTGCTGCTTGGGAGCCTGGAAGTCAGTGTTGAAGAATAAGCCGTTGGTTGCTGTCTTAACCGCATCATAATAAGGCCCTATGTTTCTTGTTATCACTAGATTTTCACCTACATGCTTGCTATTTTTACTCACCCCTTTTCATTAGTGTGGGCCTCAACTAACAAGTCTGAGCTTCAGCTCATGCCTGAGTTGAAGTTTTAGACATATGCTCTAGATGAAGTATGAGGTTGGTCCTTCTTAAGGAAAGCTCAGAAGGGATGTGCACCTTTGAATAAGAGTATACTTCTGCACAATTTTGCATCACGTTTCTGGATTTGTCAAAGGGGATTAAAAGCAAAAAGCTTACTCGGGTCAATCGGTATTCAGACTTGGTCTGTAAGGTGGTTCTAGTAGCTAAGACTAAGTCAGCAGAAAATATGCTTTTGATCACCACAGACGTGGATAGTAAAGCAGAACATGCGCAAAGTTTCTTTCTTGTGATCATGCAGAATCAAGATGCTCTCACCATGGAACTTTCAGATGCTAATAACAGAGTAAAATCGACATGAATCAGGTAACTAAGGGGGTACAAAGTTAGAGCCTCTGAGAGTAGTTTTCTCTAATGTTGAACCTTTGTGGAGTCTACAACACTTTACCCCTCAAGTCCTTAAGGAAATCCTGAGACACTTATTAAGCTATTCCTGCCATTTAACCCCAATCAACTTGAGTGGTGACTAGAATGCCTAAGCGATCAAGTGTAATTAATAAAATAGTGCAAGCCAGAGACTTTATTCCACCTCCAATGTTATTTGTTCTAGAACCTTCCCATGCTTTTTAGGTAGCTTCTAGAAAGATCTGGCAAGGCAAACATACACAGATGGTGTTAAAACTTTACCAAATTAAATGTATGTAAGTATATTATGACATTTTAAATATAGAAACTTTTAAATATTGACTTGGGACACTAACGATCATTCCCCAACTGCTCATAGGTATAACACAGCACAATTTTGTAGACCCCTTCCTCTTTTTTTCTGTGATGGATAATTGATGACAGTGACATCATTGCAAATCTTGCTTTTATTGCTGCAGAATTTAGTTACTTTTGCCCACAAGAAGGAGAACATGAAATTGATCAATAGCTGTAGTTGGTAAAAGGTGTACATAACGCAAACATTGGGCCTGATTAGGATGTCGGTCGGTAAGCATCCGACCGCTCGTCTGAGGCTTACCGCCTGACATCCTTGGTTCGAAGTCCGACTGGCATATTGCAATGATGGCAGTCGGAGTCCAAACCGGCCGGTCAATCCTACTGGCTTCCGGTGGGCTCAAGGAGCCCGTCGGCCAGTCGGAACCGCCACATAATCCCTTACGGACGGCGTTTTTGCCTTCGGGATTATGATATTGGTTTCCGACAGGCTTTCCATGTCGGAATCCTGTCAGAAAACAACTCTGGGGGCCCCTAGCAGGGCCCCCTTCTCTCTGCGGCCTATGGTTGTGGGCCAGGGGCATCTATGGTGCCTCCCTGTAAATCCCTGCACTGTGTGCAGTGAGGTGCCTGCTACACAGTGCAGTGATTTACAGTAACTCCCATCTCTCTATTGGAGCTTCTGCTGTGGCCGGTTTCCAGCCTCTGCTCAAGCTCCCATTGGGAAATGGGAGTTTGCGACCGCACCTTGTGCAGTCGCATCATAATTGCAGTTTTACTGCTGAGAGCTGTGCTCTGCTGTTTAAGAGAAGCAGGATTCACAATAAAAATGGATAAATGCTAAATTTGGCACACCATTTCTAGTGAAGGGGTTAAACCTAAATTAGGCCTAGTTGATGCTGTTAAGGAGGCACCATTCCATACCAATAAAGAGGAATTGGAATAATTTTTATGTCTAGCCGAGTACATGTCAAAATATACAAAATACTATGCTGACTTAGTTCATCCTCTTAGATATTTACTAAAAAAAAAAGTAACATTCTTTGATTGGAATACTTAGCACTTCAACACCTTTAATAATGTAAAAAAAAGGCCATCATTCATGCTCCCAATATTGGCAACTTTGATGTAAAAGTTAAAACCATCTTGACCACAAATGCCAGCAAAAAAGCTTTAGTGCCCACTCTCTCAAGTTGTTGAAGGAACTGAAAAATGAATCGCTTTTGAGTCTAGGTCCCTCAAAGATGCTGAATTCAACTATTTTACAGAAGAAAAGGAAGCATTAGCCTGTTACTGGATGGTAAATCAATTCAGGTTTTATTTTTTGGGCATGCCCTATCCTTTAAGGGCAGACCACAAACCCTGTATATCCTTATTTTCGACCAAAGGTATTGAAAGAGCAACACAAAGAGTAGCTAAATGGGTTTTAGGTTTAGGGTTAGGTTTACAAGGGCACAATTTCCACACAGAACATGTTCCAGTAAGCAAGAATGTTGCTTTCTGACTGCCTTTTAAGGATGCCCATTGATAGTAACTACCATGATTTGAGATTACCCGAAGAATCTATACTCTCTGTGGTGGTTCCAGGTATGCGTAAGGGAAAGTGGAAAAACCCTCTAAGCCTTGACACCATCATGGCCTCAGTGAGAGAAAAAAGCATACACATATGTCCTAAAAAGATTAACGATTTACTAGAATATTTACATCCATTTTGCAATGTAAGAAACAAGTTATCTTTAATTGCTGATCTCATTTTGAGATCAGGCAAGATTGTACTTCCTATTTGCATGAGAGAACGTATTATAAGCACTGCACATGAAGGCCACTTAGGGAGAAGTCTTACAAAAAACAAAGTCAGAGGAAAATATTGGTTGTCTTACATGGATTTAATGATAGAAAATAAAGCAAAGAATTGCTTTGCCTGGACCATTAGTGACAAAGCTATGTACACCCACATATCACCATTGTCCCCTGTTGAAATTCCTTGCAAACAATGGGACAAATTAGGACTTGACATTGTAGGTTCTATTACCTTATCTGAATCCAAATCAAATATAATTTTGTCTTAATAAATTATCATTCTCAAGTGGTTACAATCAAGCTTGTAAATAATATCAACTCCAAGTCTCTCATAGAATTCCTTTTTGATACTTTCTCCAAAGACGAAATTTCCATTTCTCTTATCACAGACAATGGTGTCAGGTCATTTCAGAGGAAATTAAAATGTTTTAAAGGGATCTATCCATTTGCCATATCAGAACTCCACTGTATTTTCCCAAGACCAGCGATCTTGCAGAAAGAACCCACAGAATGATTATAAGTGCTGAAGCAAATTTTCCTCATGTTTATAAACAAATGATCTTAGTTGAGAAGTGCAAACACGCATATGATACATGAACATTTGTAGAGGGTAGTCATATTTAGTCATTGTAAACACATAATAGAAATAACACAATGTTTTGATTTAAGTTAGCCTAACTATTGCTGCCATATTAACAGCAATTAATACGTTAGCATTGAAAGGCCTGTTTTTCACATTGAACTGCTGTTTTGCACGAGTTGTTTTTCTCTTTCATTGCAGATGCTGTAACTTTCCAGAAGCCTTCTGTTAGTTAGTGAATAGGCATTTGTTTTGTATTAGAGAACTGATAGCGAGGTGCTCACCGGGAGGAGAGGAGATGGCAGGAAGCATAACACATATGAAGAACTGTCTGAACTGCAAAACAAAGTATCTTTTCAAGAACTTATTTTTGTGGTCTGTTGTGAAGACATGAGAAACTAGGGAGTTTACCTGCTCCCAGGGTTTCTTGAAATCCTATTGAACATCAAGAACGGGGAAGGTAATAGATGTTTCAATCTGTGTTCTTACAGATTTATATTAGTGTGTGTTCCTAGAGTAGGCTCGGAGACATTCAGACCCTCTGACTCTCTCTGTACTATGACATCTTTCACTTAGATTCATATGGTTATATCTCTTCAGGAGAAATTTCCCTTATAGCCTTTTTCCTCTTCTACAGATGTCTGCTGAGTTATAGCTGAGAATACTTTCCAGCTTGGAATGTCCTGTGCTTAGTTGGAAAAACTTCATGTTTCTGCACTTTATTGTCTTGTCAGAGCTCTTTATTGAGTATCTGAACTAACACCTTTACTCCGGCTTAGATTGCCATTCTAATCCTTAATTTAGACTGGGGAAATTCCATAATGGAACTCACTTGTTGTATTGCCTCTATATTATTTGTAATCTTTACATATATAGTATTTTATCTTGTTTCAAAATATCAGCAAATAGATTATTCAAATTTGTAATAATGATGACTAAAGATTAATATTTAATAAATAAAACAATGTGAATTTTATTAGAATTGTTATTAAAACCCAGTAACCTACACCAATTCTCTTATTTGATTATTGTGAATCTCTAATGGACTTCACTGTTCATGGTATTTGATGTTTAAGATAGCTCCTTTTAATTTCTCCTTTTTTGACGAACAAAGGTCCATATACGACCAGTTGCAGGCTTATTTAATGATTACATCTGAAGACTGAAATACAAAGATCCCTGTGCCATTGAGAGTCCTTATAACTAGCTCATGCTGCTCGTAAAACCATTGTTCAGACATTGAGAAACATTCTAGGATCTTGTTACACCACATCAAATTTTATCTCAGGTGCATCACCTTTTGTATTACTTAAGGGACGGAAATGTGGTTCCAAACTCACTCCAAATCCGTTAAGTTGTGGACAAACTGTCACTGTTGACAGAAGCTGTGTGCGAAAAGATATCTCTCCATCAAGAAAAAATATAGAATTGATGCGACCGGAAGTGGGGTGTTAGAAGCAGAATTTGGAAAATAGGACAATGGGTGTTAGTAAAAAACCCACAATGAGTCAGAATAAATTCAATACATTCTCTAAAGCTGTCAGAATCGAGAAAGTAAAATGTGATGTGGTTATCCTTGAGGATAGACAGGTTGGATCTGTGCTCAGACACTTACTTCCCAGTACCAGGCCCCAGTCTCAAGGACATGCACCTTTTGAGAGACCTAGCATGCGTGGGGGGAGAGCAAGAATAGGTTTTCCCCTATTTGTCACAAGAACATTATAATGTATTGCGTTCCTGTATATATTAGCACAACATGTATTTTGCCTCGTCTCCCTTAAAATTTGTTTGTTTTGCTGACCCATAATATTACTAGCTCGCATTTTTAATTGTAGCATGTTGCATTTTTATCTTCTGGTCCATTGCTTATTTATTTTCTTCAGAAGAAAGATATGTTGTATTTATCTTCTCTTTTCCTTCATTCTTCTCTTTCCCTTATCTCTCTTTTCACCTCTCCTCTGCTGTCACTTTGGAACATTCCATCTAGAGTTGATTTAGAATGTTGGCATCTGACCTGCAAGACTCCTGTCAGGCCAGACTGAGGGCACACTCCTGATGGTTATTGATAAAGTTTGAAGACGTACTTCATACTGAGTATACTGCTTCATTGTTTCCACTACCTCAGGCTGCATTGGAATGGTACTCCCCCAAACTTCATGGGGGTGTCGAAGAAAGGCCTACTCTATGAGTAGAACGTTTTATCTGTGTAGGAAATAAACATTTAAAAATGTGATTTAGCACATAGACTCTGGATTCTTACAAAGTAGAATTGCATTATGCATACTACATAAGGGAAATGCTAATGCCACCCCACAAAACAAAATGGCACTCACATGACCTTCACAGGATTACACCAGAAAAGTTGTGACTAACACAATCTCCTGGGCACATGCTTTGACATTTTTGTGCATACCCACAAGTCCTAAATTGGCACTCATGAATAGAAGAATATTTATTTGACGCAGAACTATGCCATTTCCTATGAATCAGATCTTAGGAGTATTAAAATGCTTGTAAAAACTACAAAAGGTGTTAAGAATTAAAACAAAATGAGTTGACAGCAGCATTGCAAGCATAGGATGTAGCAGCATATCCCATAGTGACTTAGAAGAGAAATTGCACATAGCTGTGATTTACTTTGGAAGCTCGGGTGCATCTAATAAAAGCCAATGTCCACATTGGCCAAATGAGTAATGAGGAATTTGATTAATATTGTTAACACTCTGAAGGAAAGCAGAGTGCTAGGCTCAGATTTTCATTGACAAATCTCTCAATGATAGGACAACAGCATCTCTCCTGGGTTTGTGTTGTATGGAAATAAAAGGTCCCAATGAACTGGACGGGGTCCATTAACATGCAATCTTCAGGAAGGGGCCAAGAGAGCATGCATAGGCATGTGGATTTATTTCTTTCCCAGATAGCCAGGATCTTGGGGCAGGTTTTCCATATGTTGGGGGTTTGCATAGCTTTGCTTTTGTTTGAGTGAAGGCAAAGAAGCACATACCATAGGAGCAGACAAGCTTTCATCAGTGACAGGGTATGCAAAATCAGGTGCTTGCATCATGGTATCTGGCATTGAGTTATATGGCTAAAAGGCAGCTCTTTGCCTGCTTTGTGCTCTTCCAAGTGGGATTTGACTCAGTGGTTTGTGCCTATTTGTGGAGAAAGTTGTCACGCTGGGGAATTCAACCAGGTCCATTATATTTGGGCAAATATATTCCTATATCTGCATGGGTGCGGGTTCAACCTAGTAGTGAAGGGTGGGTGAATGGGAGAATTCTCATTTCCAATGACTTAAAACATGGATGTATTTTCGCACTCCACTTTTTTACACTCTATGATAGACGATGTATGATCGAATAAGATAAGGACATTGCTAACCATGAGAACTGGGAATACAAATTGAAAGACCCAAAAGACCGCTCTCATTTGCTTTGCTCAAAGTACATTGAGGCTCTTCCCGCTTATCAGGAAGAATGGAGCCTCAATTGTTAATAATTCCTTGTAATGACTATGCTTGAGGGATTTGCCAGTGATCGCAATAGAGTTGTCTTAGTTTTTTAAAGTGAATCTATAAATTTACTAAACTGTACTCTTTTTCCTCCTGCTAAATGATAGATGTTGTGTTGTAAGAGAGCTGTTTATAAGGACAAACTGTTGATTAAACTATTAAAAAAGAAAGAATGAGAACCGTCTGTGGTTCTCATGCCTAGCAAGCAGGCTGTGCAGATTAAACAGACTGGGGTCTACAGTGTTATTCACTCATCTCATTGATTGATACGGTTTTAGTGTCCAGCAGTGGTACACAGACTGGGAGGCCTGGAACATGCCCTACATTTTGTTGTTGCAGTCAAAGGCTCTTTACAATATTTTGTCCTGCAGTGAGAGATGGATAGTAGTAAAGTAAATGGATAGAACTAGTCAAAATATGCTTCCAAGGGGCAGAGAGCTCCTGTAGTAACAATTGAACTGTTGATGTTAAAATGGGGAGTAAATGCTTCAAAAAAGCAGGTCTTGATGGAGGATGGGATGAAGCCATAGCTGCAACAGTGCCATTAGAAATTTTAGTGATGTTGGGTAGGCCATCTAACGGTAATAGCCAGATTGAGTACCTTTTAGAAATATTCTATGGGTGATGCTTCGTGTATTTACTGGGTTAGTTGTGGAGTCTATAGCATGTTGTATTTTGTGTCCTGTTTTTGCTTCTGTGGTAGCCTGTTTCCCAGTGGAAATCATGTCTTGTGCACCACAACCTGTATGCAACAGAACATGTTGGCATGAGCACCAAATTCCAGCACTACCTCCATTCAACTTTCATCTTCTGACATCATCCTCCAGAGGTATCAGAGGGAAGAGAATGGCCCTTTTTGTGGATTGAGCAAATTTATAGATCTAGGGCCAATTTGCGAGTTGTAAATTGCGTCGTTTTGCAACTTGCAATTTGCGACTGGCAAATAGGAATGTACAACAGTGTCTCAGACACTGCGATTCCTAATGGGGTCACAAATTGTCTGCCTCATTAATATTCATGAGGCAGGTGCAATTTGCGACCCCATTAGGAATGGCTAGCAGTCTCAGGGATAGCGGCCTGCTGGGGTCAGCAGACCACCATGTCAGTGACTGCTTTTTAAATAAAGCTGTTTTTTTTTTTTTTAAATGCAATGGGATGCATTTAAAAAAAGAAAATGAAACGTTACTTTTTCATTTTTAAGAGGACCACTGCCTGCTCTTAAAAAATATTTTGAATGCCAGTTACAAAGGGGGAGGGGTCCCCTGGGGACCCATTCCCATTTGTGAGCGGCTTACCACCTACTTGAAGTAGGTGGTAAACTGCGAGTGTTTTGCGACCGCAATTGCGGTCGCAAAACAATGGTACATACTCTTGGGACTCGCTATTAGGAAGGGGTGCTCTTGGCACGCCCCTTCCTAATAGCGAGTCACAAACCCTATTTTGCGAGTCGGTAATAGGTTACGCAAAAAACTGTGGAACATCTGGCCCCTAGATCTTTCAGTTCATAATCCTCTAATTTCCCCACATGTAACAGATAAGGACCCATCTTTGAAACTGCACATATACTCTCCTGATCTTCCAGTAGTTGCCTTTTTTTTCTATCTCTGCGACTGCAGCTAGTAGTTGTTTGCATTCACATCTTATACAGCACACTGGAGTGTCTCTTTCAGCATTTAGTGCTATGCAATAGCAAACTTCTATCAATCGATAATGTATTCCTTTTATATGCAAACATATGTCAGTGTGTTACCTATGAGAAGGCCTGGGCAAACATTCGAAAAGGTTTCTTGTGAAAATATGTGGATTTTCAGTGGAAATTGCCTGTGACTCCTAAGTATATGTGTCTCAGTTTGGGCCATCAAATAACCCATTAAAGTTCCAGGGCATATTTGGAAGACACCCTAACATCATTTTGTGTATAAGCCCTTTGTGGGATGAGAGTTCTTCACAGGTTAATGTGCATATCATATGTTTTTCAAGTGCAGAGGAGAGGAACCATATTTGAGACTACACCAGTCTAAAGGAAGCATTCAATAGGAACACAGTGACTTACTAACACATGGATATGCTATAATAGACATTTAAGGTTGAATCTGTGCCTGGGGCGGGCTGCATTGGGCACTTGAAGCTTCACTTATGAATGGGAATTAAACAAAGCAGAAGTAGTTTCAGAGCAAACACTCACACCAAGGATGAAATGATGAAAGGCTAAGTCAACCTGCTGAGGTTGAGACCTGTAACCAAGAGGTCAAATATAGATTCCTAGAGAGGAAGCATTTAAACACTAGTGACCCAGCAAACTCCAGGGTACAGTAAGTTTCAAAGAATAAAGATTTACCTGTAGATATAGAGGAAGAATAAAACATTTTTGGCAAAACCAAGTGTCTCAGGAGGCTACGTTGAGCATTTACGAAAATATTTGTGGATGGAGATGCTGCACTGCATCGTTGAGGTTATTTTATAGCAAAATGAGACTAAAATGAGTGTTCAAGGTAATAGAACATTTGAGGATACACATACAATTATGAGATTGCACTGGGCATATGAGGGCTACATCTGAACACATAAGGCTATACCTCTGCATGTCTTGATTGATCCTGGGCATTCAGTGTTTGTCACTCTTCATTAGGAACTATGCCTAGGCCTTTGAAAATATGCATGGGTATTTGTGGCTATACCAGAGTGTCTGGGCTCTGGCTGGGTACTGACAAAATTACTCAGTTTTTGAGGATGTAGCTGGGTCTAATGGTCATGTTTGGACATTTGAGGTCACAGCTGGGTAGTTGTGGAAATGGTTTGCCATTCAAAGCTGTACCTGGTATTTTAGAACTGTTCCTCTGCACCCAAGGCTAAGGCTTGAGCATGTGATGTCTGTGCTTGGGCATGTGATGCTATGCCTGGGTATTAGAGTCTCTGCTGGTCCAAGCTGTGCTAGAACATTGAGGGCTGCGATTCGATATTTAAAGATTGTCATTCACTAATCTGCCTAAGCATTTGAGACTGTGCCTAGTCATTTGAGACTTTTCGTTAGAATTGGAAATTGTACCTGGACCACAGACAAGCCCCACAGCCAAGCCCCATGGAGTGCCACTATTGTCAGAGACCAGGTCACATGGTCAATCGATGTAGCCTGAAAGCACACTACAAACAAAAAGGCATAATCCTAGGAAAGCCCACACAGAATACCCATCCACAAAATCAAATCCAGAGCAAAGCAAATGCAACTTCCAATCAGCCCTGGGGAAATCGGGCAACCGGTACCCCACCAGAGCAGGGACCGGATGCTTGGCTGAGTATGTGGCAACAGTCACAGCAGAGAGGGAGCCCAGCCCAGCAGGGGCTGGGGATACAGCCATGACAAGGAGAGGTAACTGTTTGGGGAGGTGACGCCTTTACACAATCACAAAATACGAACACACAGTAGCACAAGATCACTCCAAACAGAATATATCCTTCTCACACCATAGTGCAGAAACATTTTCTTACCTACATCCGCAACAGTTGTGTAGGCTGCCAAATGATAGGTCGATCAGGAGGCCATGCCAGAATTCACCATTCAGGCTCCACATAGTGGTCTGGGCCTCCCTCCGCTATTGATCCCCTAGGGCAGGGTTAGCTGACCACACTCCAAGGTGAGGGCAGTCTGACAAGAGAGCAGTGCGGCCCCGAGCTGGTGCATAAGAATCTGCATCCAGGACCATTCACCCAAATCCAACTTTGGGTGGATTGTGTAAGTCCCTCCTAAATTAGGGTTTACCACCAAATGGAGGCCCCCCTTTTAGTTCCAAAACTAGGCAAATGCTCCGGTGTCAGGTGCTGGGCTCCTCACATACGTAGGGAAATGATGTACTCAAATCTCCAAAGAAGCGCAGTCACACAACCCCAGTCTGTAGTAGAAAATCCATTGAGTCCATTAACACCACCCACATGGAGCCATGCACAACGAATCTCAGTGGCACGCCCGATCCTCATCAGAAAACAAAGCAACCAAACCCGATCGCCTTCATTTCCCTACAAGGCCCTGTGGGGGTCCACGAATGACCCTCCAACCACCTACCCTATTCTTTGTTAAAAGTAGCAACGCCCAGACCACAGGTAAACACCCACCAGAACCCACACGAGGCAGCCTAAAAACAGCCCAAAATTCTCAAACCTTCCAGAAAAAAGGCAAAACCCAATAACCCAACCACTGTTTGAAGAGCACCTCATTGTGTGCCATGTGCAGAGGCCAGAGAAATGCTTGCGTGTCAACAGACAGACCACCAAATAATTAAAACTCCTCTGTTTTTCAAAATTGCACGCAACCCACACAGTTCTAAAGGACGGCCCCACACCGAATAAAATAACACACCTTTTTACAGAGCAGCTCATAGAGGAAAATACTGTCCCCACTGTAGCAAACAGAGGGGGGAGCAAAAGTGCAAACAAAACTAAAACCAAACTTAAAACTCACCATTCCCTAAAAATGCTACCATCATCTTTCAGCAACCTGCTAGGTAGTCTCACGCTCCAGAGAAAGCCATAGAATATACCTGTTTAAAAGGAAACCAGAAAGTGCTTTTTCCAAGTTAACAAACAACCCACAGCTCTTATCCTACAGGTCGACGATCTAACCACATGTGCACCATCATTGCAGCAGCTGCCACCTCTTCAGCCGAGTGTTTTATCACAGCCACCAAAAGGACTTCCACAAGCCAACAGCTCAAGAGCACAGACTACAAATGAACTTTACAGCCGTTTTTTGCTAACAAACTCTTTTTGCTCTTCACCAAGACAAGGCAGCACTGGGTGCCCAGATGACTGACATCTCCCCCAAAGACCATCCTACAGCCGACAAATGTTTTTTAAGTTATGTACCCCTGTATTTTTGTACACACTTTGCTTAGCCATGGTGCTTGTGCGCCCCGTCAATTCCCAAAATGTGCCTAGTGCCATGAAACTCACTTTGACATTCCTGAAAAGCATGCGCAGAGACCTCTCACACCTCACGTACACATACACTGAACCCAACACTAGCATCCCACATGCACGGCACAGTGCGCACCTACACAACACATGGTATCAACACAGGACCACAATGGGCAACCAAACCCCAAATAAATCATGCTACATATGCTCACTGATACCCCATGTGGTAGGTGCAGATAGACTTTACTTACCCCAAGAGATAGCCCCTGAGAAAGCCAAATGTCTCATCCACATGTGTCCCTGTAGGATTAGGGCAAAGATACAACCCAGTGGAGAAGAGCCACATAAAGCAGTAGTAAATATCTACTGATGCGAGGCCAATCCCACAGCACTGTATCTTTTAACTGAACCTAGCGACATTCAAGCAGAGGTAGACAGGATGTGCAGATGGGGCACTGCAGGGGAGGACACTGTTTGGCTGCTGGACTTTTCAGGAAAGAGGTTCTTAGAGGTAGCAAAACCACTGCTCCAGTGTGCAAGCGAATCTGCCCCGCTTCTGTCTGTCATCTCCAGATGGCCCTTAACATATTTAGGGCTGCCTTTTTTAATGACAGATGGGTCGGCTGTTTGGAATTTCAGTGTAGGGCCATCCACCTCGACAATGCTAAGGGATCTGAGTCCTATGGGAGGGGGTCGAACTCCAGCACAGCCACCCCATGTCGGGAAATCTGGGATACTGAGATAAATAGGTACATGTGGCTGGAAGGGAAATGGTAACCCCTAATTATACAGAAACTCACACAGAATTCTTTGTGTTTCAGAGGCAAAGGGACAATACCGCTCGGGGCCATTGTCAACTGTGAAGCAGTGTTGCACTTACCGGACCAGCTATGGGGCACCTCCACCCTAATGAATTTTTACTGGCATTGTGGTGACCTTGCCTATGCCCAACTAATTCCTGAATGGCGAGGCCTCTGCACCCTCGTAACCATACACACCCCGACCTTGGTCATCCCTGGAGAAGACCTGTCTGAGTTGTTCCAACATCCGCTACAGAAGAAAACAACTCAGTTGCATCAGGTTTTAAGAACTGCTGATTATTTTGGTTGGGCTCAGTACAAGGACATTCCGGATAAATTCAGACTGTTCACGGACGCTCAAATCAATGCAGCAGGGTCCTTGCCCTTCTTCACTGTTCAAACAAAAGCAAATTCCCGCTGGTTGCAAATCACCAGATGGGAGCTGCTGAAGATGATAAATGACACTGAGCTTGGCCCTAATGCTATTAGAGAAGAACTGAGAGCTGTACGTTCATGGTGATGGTATGTGTTGGACTTGATGGACTGCAATGGAAGGAGGGGTGTGTGCCAAGATCATTGCTTCCTATTGTACTTTTATGCCTGAAAACAAAAGAGGCAACAGGACACTGGTTCTTGCCATCCAAGCACTGCATCGTCTACAAACGGACATGAAGGAGGAAGGGAGTGCCCTTGAGCAGGACTGGTTTCATAGTAGTAGTAGTAGTAATTGTTTATTTCGGGCACGGCCCATAAAACACATCAAATCCATACAACAAAGATACATTTTAGATATTTTAAAAAGTTGAGCAATATAAAAACATAAGACAGCAAGTGTAAATACCTTAGATAAAATCAGTTAAAACACAGGACATCGCCCTAAAAACAAGTTATAGCCTAGCGTGGTAGCCGGTTATACATTATGGTTGGGGGTCTCCCGATCATTCATAAAATGTTCGAATAGTCATAACAATGAAAATGTGCAAAATAGCTAACATAGGGGCTGTACAAGAGGTATAAATAAGCAGAGTATGTATGTGCAACAATTCATCAAAGCAATTCTCTATCAAGATTCGAATTTACAAATTGCCTTTTTCCTTAATGCCCAGGCAATATACAAGTACTTAGAAACTGCGAAGGCTAAGGGTTCTCTAGTGTCACTTTTAAAGAGTCTCTCCGCTTCCCAATAATGTCTCACACCCATGTTGTTACATACAGGCACCCGCCATTTTTTTCAAACATTACGGTTTCATAGTCTTATTGCCTGGCTCCCCTTATGGGTGACACTGCTGTGCACATCGCTGGTTCCTGTTGTTATGGGTGTACTATTAAGGTGTGGTTTTCTACAGGTGGGGGTTGCCTGCTGTAAAAACGCAGTCCGCAAACTAGGTAGCATGCAAATAGATGGGGAAGGGTTAACAAACACTACAACAACACACACCATTTTGATGATTTGTACTGCAAAACAATACACTAAAAATATAGAAACAAGCATTCATCAAACAAATATACAAGTAGGAAATATTCACAAACAAATATTTAAAAAATATATATATATTTTAATGGGAAGGTTGGAGCTTTTCTACATTTATTTGAGGCTTCTCACTGTCCATATTTTATTCTATTTGATGCATTTGCACTGCTCCCACGAAACAATCTGAAAATACTAACTTAAGTGTTAGCCTCCTATTTCAAATTCTTTCACATTTACTGAGAGTTTTTTAAATGTTGCTTCTTTATTTGTATACATTTTAATAATCTGTTAATATTATTTGATTTTTTAAGCACCTGTGGACCCCCTGAATAGAATTCACGGACCCTGAGAGGTCTCCGGAGCACAGGTTAAGGGCCACTGATGTAGACAATCTTGAATCATACCAGGTATCGTCTACCTGTATAGCAAGCACTCTGTAGCTGTCTATCTTGTTCTGCAATATTGAAATATCTGTACACCATGTGTAAATGCTTATAGTGTCAGACACTAAACATGCAAACCATTCATTCACTCATTCGAGATAGAAATACACTTGCTCATAGCCCTGATTTTAGCCCTGACTTACCTGACAGCCGAAACACATAACGCTATAGCTGTAACCAATTACCCTGTCTAAACTGATATTATACAAATTATTGCTACTACTTGAAAACTCGGATTTAGAGACAAGAGTGATTACTCAAAAGACTCCCCGGCTTCTCCTTTTGTGTCTGCAGGAGCGCCACATGCGGCCACTTTCTCAAATCTCAGAGAGCCTATTCAGGTGGATTAAAACATGACTTCCCCTGACCTTTTCAAGGAACAAAGCTGCAGCACGGGTTTATCATTTGCTGGCACTTACACACAGCATCTTGACACGAACCAATTGCTAAACATTCGTTCCCTAATTACACTTGAACCTGCACATTTCTTAATTGCTTGCAGTAACACGGCGTGCCCTTCTGCTGTCTTCTCTCTCTTCCTCTCTCTGCAAAATGGCACCTCGAGAACAAATTGCCTCCTTTGTCAGGAGTCTGCTTGCTCGCAGTGGGGCTCTCGGTCTGAACAAACCTGAAGACGCCAAGCTGTATAAACACTCGAGGAAAGATATGCTTCATAGAGGCTCTTGCTCGGGAAAATTATACCTTACTTTCAAAATGCTTTACCACATTTAAAAGTGTCATTATACCTTTCCATTTAATGACTGACACAGCATATGTTTACACATGTTTTAGTTGACTTATGAAGGTACGCATTAGCACGTTGTGCGCGCGCTGGCCTCCTCACATGGGCAAGATGGCCCTCAGGGATGACGTCTGAAATCGTCGGTGATCGGTGTCAGAGATCTGTTTCGTAATAGTGCATTTCTTGAGTTAGTAACATAGCACGGGTGTCTTGGGCTCAGGTGCACCCAAAGAAAATGAGCCACATGTCTCCGGGTTAGGTCTTAAAAACTTCCATAATTGGGGTTCAAACCTCTGGGTCCCGGTGCCACTTCGCCTGCTGCACTATTGATAGCTATTTCACTCTGTACCCATGTGCCACGTTTGACAATGATTTTCGGTCCATTAATGCATTATGCTTTGGCACTATGATTGCCATTCTTTTAAGTTTCAAGAGTAAGTTTATTTAAGGATAGCAATTAAACAACAAAACTTCGTACAAATGGTCAATAAAAAACTTCATAGGTGAGGGAAAGGAAATAAGGAATATTGATGATACATGGTTACATTAGGAGTGAGAAAAAGAATACATTCATAGACATGTATACCTGAAAGGTAAAGCAAACTTGGTTCATATTAAATTTAACACAATACAAAAAGAGGATATGATATTATTTCAATGTATTAGCAAATAGATATTACTGAAATGAGATATTAAGCGGTGTCAATACAATATAGAGGAAGTCAAGGAGGCTTAGTAACTTGTTGTAGTGAGGGTTGGGGTGTAGAGGATTTTTTTGCACTATCATCTAGAAATTGTGTGATAGGATACCATAACTGCAATCGTTTCGTGGCGAGCGATATTGGATGTACTAGAGTTGTGTCTAATCTGTGATTATGACAAATAGCATACCACCAGGCGAGAAATGATAATTTAGAGGTGTCCTTCCAATTCTTTGTTATCTGTTGAAAAGCGACTGCTGATAGCAGATCTATGATTTGCGTATGCGAATGTCTTTTCTTCCAATCAGTGGACAAGCTGCCTAGGATAATCTTAATGAAGGAAAGGGGAGCTGTAGTGTTGAGTATGATGTTAATTTGAGACCAAACCTGTTCCCAAAACTTGAATACATACGGACATGTGAATAACATATGTTTTAAGTCAGCATTGTCATGAGAACAAGTCCAGCATGTACTGGGAGTAGCAGTATGTATCATATGTAAATGTGCGGGTGGAAGAAGCAGCCTGTTATTAATGAAGAAAATTGTTTGTGTGGTACTTGCTGCTCTAGATGATTTCCTTATTTTTAGCCATATTTTATTCCATAGGGATACAGGCCAATCAATGCCCAAGTCAGTCTCCCAGGAGAGTTCTATCTTGGATTTACTATGATTACCATTCTGGTCAATTAAATTCACTTTTCTTTAGAAACTCTCCTAAAACATTGTATGAAATACTTATTCTAGCTCTCCTCAAAAACAGAAATGGTGCATAACATGTAATAGTTGCAAGATTCAGTTTTTTTCAGGCAAATGCATGCAAGATACATTTTCTGAAACCAAATCCGTCTAAAAATCTAGTTGAAATGTCATGAATATCATGTTGTTTCTGGTTAAATTGTTCCATTGGCGTTCACATTGCGTTTTGGTGCAGGGGGCAAATAGTCCTTTTGTTAGACTGCATAAGTAATATGACTCATAGCTTGTAATTGTAATTGCATTTATAATCTCTGATGTATTAACTGACCTGACCTGATGAAATTCTAATTGTCGGTTTATAACAGGGCATCCTGTTGGTCTTTGGGACAGGTTAAGGCTATTCCTTAAGCATCCTTATAGGTTCATTTGTTTTACGTTGCTGTAATCTTAAAATGCTGTTAGATTTACAGCTGCTTTGTTCGCAAAGTAAAGACATTTGTGCACACAGACGTTTTTAAAGATACAATAAAAATTTGTCAAAAGTTTATACTCTCCAATATTTCACCCTGCATGCCTTTTAAGTTCCATATTGATGTAGCCAAAAAATTACTTTAGTTTGGAATTTTCTTTCTAGGGCAGCTGAGGGCAACACATTGACTCTGTCAATGCTTATATTGTTTTCCCCCATGCTAGAACAACTAACAGGAGTTGTTTTCCTTTTGCTCTACAAGTGGACAGCGTCCTATATCAGCACAGAAAAAAGGTACTTTTTTCCATTGCGACATCCCTTGACTTGCTTATCAAAGCGAAACATAAGGATTCACCGCTAAGTGCAATTGTAGAGTGCCATTAATGTAAAACTTACAAATGAAAATGAATACCCAGATGCTCTAAAGTAAATATCAGTGGTAAAAAGAAAACATTGTGATGACTCACAAATGACAAATTGATATTTATGCAAGCAGACAGTGGTCAGTGTGTCTTTCACAGATCTTCCATTCACTGAAAGAGTCAGTTGCAAATGGCCACTCAGTCAGTTGCAAATAGAGAATCATCATACGAGTAATTGTTGGTGACTTTGCACACATGCACATTTATCTATTTAGCATTGTAAGGTAGCACTGCAGAGAGGTATAGCAGCATATATGGGAGTGCAGATGTTCAGTACATACAAAGGGGGATATTTATAAAGAAAATTCCAGAGCGTAGTGTTACGCCAAATTTGGCAACACCAGGCTTCGACATTTTCAAAATGCAGGATGTGCCGTACTTACAAAAATACGGCGCACCCCTGCGCTTCCCCTAGTGCTGCCACCCTAAAACAGCTGCCTGCACTGCATGGGCGATTGTTTATGAGCAGGAAGGGGCAACTTCCTGGACATAAACAATCAGTAACTGTGATTTACTCTTTCTGTGTGTGCTGCAGAATGTAGCACACATACAAAGAGCAAAAAACAAGGCAAAATTAATAATTTCTCCTCATTTCGCCATTCTAAGACCAGGTATTACCTGCCCTTTGTTTTTGGTGCTGCCCCAGTCTTTTAAATGTGGGGCAGCATGAAAAAGCAATGGGTGTTGCGGTGGGACGCCCACTGTAACACCCATTGCCTACCCCTTTGCCGGAGCAGACTGCGGCGGAAAGGGGCATATATTTACAAGGTGGCGTTAAGCCATGTTAAGTGGCTTAGCGCCACTTTGTAAATATGGGGATTGGCGCAACGACACCGGAGCGTCAGAAAAAGTGACGCTCCGGTGGCGTTATGGACTTGTAAATATCCCCCATAAGCTAATTCAGCAAGACAAGCCATGGCAACCTAGAACATTATGGGAATCAGAGAATGAAGAAGAAGATCTCTGGAGAGGATGCTTTGTAGAGGTATGTGCCACTGAGCATGACAAACATTTTGGAAATTCATCATAACATGTACTAAAGCCATTCGAGGCAAAATTGGTAAAAAATCCAAAGCCTTTTTAATGCACTCACATAATCATGTAGTACCATATGAGGTGAAACGCAAAGGAAAGAATGTCTGGTATTTGGGAGGAGTTATCTGGGAAAACCAAAAAACCCAGCATTGATCCCTCTCCAGCACCACTGTAGGTGCTTATTGAGAGTACTTTCATTTCAGATGCAGTTCAATGAGTGTCAGAGAGAAAGATATCAACAGAGCAGCCTGTTTCAACATCATTCACCACATCACCAAAGTAATGCATGACACAGGAAAACCAAAGTTAATCGAAGAAGCATGGGCAATAATGTACCAATAAATTGTTTGGAAACTATTATGCACCACTGTACATTCTAGGACTTGTACTGAAGGGTATTCTTATATGAAATTACCTTGGTAACCATGGTATGCACATTGTTGCCAGTGCGCTGCACTGTCAGTGCATAACATTGTACACTTGTGGCAGTCTGACACAAGGGGAATACGTTAGGGTGAAGCAAGTATTATATCACACTATTCAGTTGTGTGTGCCCTACAAATACAAACATACTTTGACCATTTCCTATCTATTGTTACCTATCTTGTGAAAAAACACATCAAATCAGCCTGACACTGATGATGAAGTAGCCACTGCCCTCATACTTGAGACCACCACATCACCTGCAAGGATTGAAGCTCTTGTGACAGACGCACCTTCTCTGTCACAGGTTCCATCCCAACCAACACAGGGAAGCCACATTAAGGGAAGTCAATACCACAGAAGCTAAAAGGCCACAGGGGCATCCTTGCTGCAGAAGAATTCTGGGTAGAGAAAGATCCATAGTGCAGGCCATGAATATGCATGACCAGAAGGTTTAGGGCCATGGGTAAAATACATAAATTTAGGCTTACTGTGAGAGGGAAAATATTGATAGACTTGGGAGGTCAGTATCAACTGCAGCAGAAGTAATGCAACCTCTAGCAGATAGAGAAAGGCATTTGGAGGACAGCTGTAATTGATCCGAAAAGAT
Source organism: Calotriton arnoldi (assembly GCA_963921515.1). Classification (NCBI taxonomy): domain Eukaryota; kingdom Metazoa; phylum Chordata; class Amphibia; order Caudata; family Salamandridae; genus Calotriton; species Calotriton arnoldi. Next base: position 60,417 of record CAWUFW010022199.1, on the reverse strand, counting down.
AACATTTAGCCAGGCAACGAACAACTAGCAGCCTCCATGTTGTACTGCTGTAAATAAACCTTCAGGTGAGGTGGAAACGGTGCTCTTTAGTTCATATGTATCAAGTGAGTTTGGGGCGGTAATATCAGTGCTGTATGAGTTATAGACTGCTGATGCCTCAATGGAAGGTACCCCAGCATCAAGTGCCTTGATCGAGGAGGCTACAAACCAGGCCACTGTGTTTCTGTCAGACTCAACAACAGGGTGATGTTAGCATAGCAGGGTAGTAGGACTTCAGGGCAGGGTACTAGATCACATGGTCAGGGATCTGTGTCTGACAGAAGTAAGAGTAAGTAGTTATGTGCAAGGTAATTCAGCACAGTAAAACATTATATTTTTCTAGTTACTCTTATTGTCTACAGACTTCTACAAATGGTTATATGTTTGTATACCATGATGTTATATTCTTAGAGCATAATTAATCCAGAGTTATTTTGTTAAACAGCACTTGAGAAAATGAGATCTACTTGTACAATGTGTCATTTTGTGGTAAGCCTAACCATAGTTTTTGTTGTGATGGCTCTGAGGTACATTCCCTTTGCATATGTGAATCGGTCCTGTCTTTTGGTCTCCTGAGTGATCCTCCTCCACCCCTTAAGGCAGACAATTAAAATTGCTATGTTGTGCAAGATGGTACAGATTGCTTTTATAATGCAACAGGTTCATTGATTTGTTTGTAGTGCCCATTTAGCGCAGGATTTAAAAAAGTGAACTTCACCTTAATCTTATGTTTGTTAATATGTTGCATTGTATCTATGTTGCTGAGGAATAATGAGGTTCAAATAGTTTGGCAACATCCATGAACAAAGGGCAAACTCACTGTCACCTAAATGTTAAAAATGGGTCAGTCTCTGGATGCTGAGAACTACGTGATATATGTTGCTACATACTGTAGTACTGTACTAGCAAATTATTGTCTCCAAGATCTCTATGGAAATGCAGACATGAAGGGGACTGTGGTGGAATGAGAAGGAGTCATGGGGGATAAGGGCTCGCAAATATAATAGAACCCTGGGAATGGGGTCCAGGGCCCTCTAAGAGCCACTAAGATGATCGGGTGGGGTCCTCATGCTCCTCTTCCCTTAAACTAAAATCGGCCCCAGGGGATGGGGTTCCATGGTCTCTAAGAGCCTCTAAGAGGATCTGTCGGGGGCCACATGTATGTATTGTGTGAAATACCATTTGGTATTCTCTGAAGATCTTTGTCTGCCATTCAACAATCAAAAGCAGCATACCAAATGAACTCATTTTCATATTGCAGCCTAAAGTGAAACATCTAAATCCAACTGTGATAACAAAGCAGACCCCTTAAGACCTGCTTTTATGCTTAGAATCAAAATTGTATCAACAATATTCACTTCTTTTCAAATAAGCCTCAACACTTGACCACCACAGCCTAAGATGGCAGGCAAGGGCTCTGGAAAATCAGACTCGCCCAAGGAGAAGTTTGGTGTTTTGGGTCAGCAGTTGTCATTGGTAAAAGAGGGTAGGTACTCGGATAAAACAGTCAGCAAGATTTGCTTCTTTCTTTTTCTGCGATGTCCAAAAATAAAGTACTAACTCAGATAAATATTGGGTCAAATGAATTCACTTTACGCACTGCAGGCACATAAAACAGACACTCAAAGCCCCTCATGATACTGCCCCACAGCATGGAGAAAAGGGGCCAAGATATTTATAAAGCCGAGTCACATACTTGCCCCTCCACCAGATGCTGAAAGTGAGACTGCATTGAACACCAGCATCTTCCTGGCACAATTAGGTGCGAGAGAAGATGAGCATTGGAGAAAGGTATTGTCTCAACAACCTGCAGTTTTATGCCTACAGACCTTAAATGCAAGTTCCTGGTAAATAATATTATTTTTCGGCTTATAGAAGTGATGTATAACAAAACAACAAACCTGCAGCTGAGTGATCAGACCTCGTTTTCAGAAATTAAACTACTTTGAATGAGGGAAACTGTCATCGCTGTCCCTCGTTGTTTCCTGTTGCCCTTTTACTTAACATTTGACATTATTGCATGTAAGAAATTGGTTATTAGTTGTGAGGGTTGGAAGCCCCACTCAAATAATGAGCACAATCCTTGGCAGGGTGAACCACAACAGTCACTATAGAAACCTGTGCTTAACCCTCTTGTAGCTTGGCCCAAAGTTAGAGGCAATGTGTAAAGTATTAATGCAGCACTCAAACAGTAATAAAGTGAAAATACAACATACGAAAAACTCCAAACCAATTTAGAACAATAGAGTAAAATTTAATAAATACAATGACAACAACAACCCAATCAGTGAAACTGGTTTTATGAAGTTTTAAAGTTCTAGGTGAAAATAGTGCCTAAAAGCACAAAGCACCACTCATGGGTATCTGGTCACATTGGCGGGGGTCAAAGTTACATGTTCAGGCTGACCATGATGGAGCGTAGGTCGGATACAGATACCAGGTTTGTCCCGGTGAAGAATTTACCTTCTCACAAACCAAGTCCATGCAAGGAGCCTCTGCACCAGCTTTACATTGGCGGGTCCGCGAGGAGGCCATTGCCAGTGCGAGGAGCAGGTCGCCTCTGGATCTTCGTATTGGTGGTTGATGCAGGCTGTCACTGTTTTGGTGCAAAGAGTAGATCATCGCTGGAGCTTTGCTTTGGTGGGATACACAGCGATTATTGCTGATATAGGCAGTTGTACCGCATGGGAAGGACAGGGCGTTGCTGGAGCTTTTTATTGGCAGACATCACTGATGATTATTTCTTAATGTGACGAGTGTACTCCCAGTCACAAGGCGCCCAAAATGTCTGGATTTCCACCTGGAATTCAGGAGGAATACAATCTGATGCTACCCAAGGGTCCAGGTCCTGGGGGGGGCACCTCTTGGGGATCAGGACTCACTCCAGCAGAGGCCAGCAGCTGGGTTCAGGCAACTCCAGATGTTGCTTTGAAACTGCACTACAGGCATCAGTGGCAGGTCTGAGACATGTTTCATAGGGCTACTACAGTGGGTGGCACAATGAGTGCTGAAGCCCTCTAGTAGCATTTACTTCACAGGCCCTGGGTACATGTCGTACAATTTACTTCAGGCATATACGTAAATTAAAAGTACCAATCAGGTGCAGGTCAGTTTTACCATGTTAAGGGGAGAGAGCACAAACACTTTACCACTGGTTAGCAGGAGTGCTCAGAGTCCTAAGAGGCAATGAAAACAGGTTCAGCAAAGGAAGGCAAAGATCTGGGGTGAACTTGAAGAGAGGGTCTGGTCCATCACTGAGTTCTTGATTTTTTCTTTGTGAATCTGACAACAACATTATTATCACTGTCTTCTGATCATGTACAGTTCACATCGGAGGTATTTTCTGTATCGCCCGTTGTAATGCACTACAGAGACAGGTCACAGAGGTGGTGATTCTTATTTGAGAGTGAGCTGGGTGCTACAGACTTCAATGGGATGTGTGAGAGAAATGTCGGAAAATGCTTCTGTGCATTAAATGTGTTCTGTGACACAGTCAATCCAAAAAATAGACACATTTAGTTCTTTACCAACGCAAACTGGTGTTTGTGATTCCATGGTGATGGGCTGCATGTTGGCATGTGCACTTTGTCAAGGAATAGGACGGGCATTCTAGGAAGGTGGGGCTCACAATATTGTGGTTAAAATATCGACCCACAAAAAAATCACACCCACAATATTGACAATCACTATATTTTTATAGTAAGAAGATGTGGAGTTAAGAATAATAAATCTATACTTCCATATGTATATGTACCTTGATGATATAAGGGTAGTCAAATTTATGAATGCAATATCTTTCTACGTCGATATTTCGACCACAACACTGACATACAATATGCCTGGGATGTTATAGTGCTTTACTGCGCTGCCACAGTGGGTGGAGTGGAGCCACTACAGAGGCAAGGCAAATGATAGCAATGGATGGAGAAGCCAAGAAAAAGTGCTAGGAAGCAAATTACGTTTTATTTAATTTAACTGAAGATGTCCATCAGTACAGATAAATCACACCAGAGATGTAGGTCATCTGGTAGTGTAACAGTAAGGAATTATAGTATTACATCAAGTTCCCTCGTAAAATCAGCACTTTGTGGACTAAGGAAGAAATATGGCTCGTCTATAAAAAAAATAAAGAGGAATTTAAAGATGATCACACTGATAAGTCGATAAAACTTTTTTTAATAAGAATGGGCTGTGTTAGACAAGCAAAATGACCTTGAGGATAGAACTAAAGCGAAACCAACGAAGCAAACTTTTGCCCATTAAAATAAAAAAGTGAAAACCACACACGTTTAAACACCGTTTGAAAATTGCAAACCTCCGGATATCACAAGAGGCAGAAAAGAAGGGAACATTAGGAAATATATCCCTGCCCTAGGTAAGGATTTTTCTAAGTAGTCATTATGCAAGGACAGTCTTGCATAGATTGCAATTGTTGGTCTAGCTGTAGCTCACTTGCTTAGCCAGTTTTGTAGGTCTTGTCTTTGCCGTAGTTTGTTCATGTAAATGCAATGTTCACTCGCAAGTACTAGTTGGCACTGAAAATGGATGTGCCATGTTTGTGTTCCGTTTTCATAGCAACAATGAAACGGGATGGAGGTTAGCAATCTTTTGTCTAAAAACGAATGTTAAATGCCCTACTATCACACGAAAACTCACAAGAGGAGAACTTCTCGACCTACGGGTAATAAGTAGGGAATTTGGGAAAATTATGACCATTTCACAAGAGAAAATCTGCATCTTTGCAATCCTCTAGCCATAGGAAGGATGTTACTTTTGGTGGGATGAACAAAATTTCACACTCTGGGATTGTCCCAACATATTGATGTACTGGGAGGAAGTGCTAGACCTGCTCTGCGATATAACTGAGAGGCGTATTGACCTGGCGCTGGGCCCTTGTTTACTTCACTGGTTCCCTCATACCTCCAAAAATAAGATAACTAGCAAGTTCCTAGATCTAGGGTTGGTATTAGCTAAAAGGGAGATTACGGCAAACTGGAAGGCTAAAAGGGGCCCGAGATATCACAGGTGGCGGAATGTATTTCTTAGATGGGCAGAATGCGAGGGTACTGCCAGATTGCAAGCAGCAAGCAGCACACATAGTGAAAAGGCACTAGAGGCTGCAAGGGCTTGGGAAGCGCTTACATTATTGCTGAAAACGTCGGAAACGGACTCTGATGTGGACTCTGCAGTGAATGACCTGAATGATCCGAGTGTCCCTGCTTGATGCCTGCTAAGGTACCATAGACATGAGGAAGCCGGGATGATACCTGTACTTGATCCACGAGTTGCTATAGACCCTATTGCTATCCATAGAAATGTATAGGCATGTTGTAATTGATTGTCATGTTGTACCCAGATACTACTATCATTGGATTTTCCTGCCAAGTGCCACGTCTGGTGGGGAGAGGGGGCGGCAAAGGGGGATTCTGGGGGTTGGGGGGTTTGAGTCGATTTTATTCAGTATTTGTTCCATGTAGGCTGCTGACTTGATTTTTCTTGCAATGGCACAGATGTAGTGGTTCTGCACTGATGTTGGAGCTGCTACGAGATATTTTGGACTAATGTCTTGCACTGTACTATTTCGCAGCAGTACGGAACTATATGACATGATAGGAATGTGCCCTTACCTGGAGACCAAATCGATGATGTGGGAACCTGTTATCCTGTGTATGCTGGATGATTCTTTTGTTAAAATGAATAAAAATATATAAAAAAAAAAAAAAAAGAACAAAATTTCACACTATGGACTTTGGAGATCACAGAATAGGAGAGAACACCAATACCGTGAAATGATATGCCATTAGAAGGAATTTAACCAATCCTACAGACACGGATTGAAATAGTGAAAAGGGATTTCATTTCTTGGGTAAGACTCTCTATTCAGCTGTAAGAACTCCATGGGGGAAGATTTACAAAAGTGATACAAATCGGCGCAAAATCTTTTTTTCCCAATTTACTTTCCAGCGCTAAACTTGTTTATCGCTGGAAATAACTGAAAAGTAATGCGCTGTTTTGCTTTACTTTGCGCCATGGGGGTATACTAAGGGTGGAGCATGGGTGTTCCCATGTAGCCACCCAATGTTTCTCGCGCTAAACCCAATTTACTAATTAAAGTAGATTGGGTTTAGCATGAGAAAACTGTGCCCTTTTCAAGTAGGTGCAAGGATGGAGAAATGCTTTAATTTCTCCTTCCTTTTCTTTCTTTGCATGCGTGCTGCACTGTGCAGCACGCATACAAAGTGGGAAAAGCTTTGCATCATGTCTGGGCATCGTATTTTGTACAGGAAGTGTACCCTTTCTGTACAAAACCTATGCTAGACTAATGCACACATCCTAGTCCTTTGGCGCTAAGGTGTGTGTGTGGCCCACATCCGCTGAAATCAGTGCCAGTGCAAGGGAAAGGGGAGGAGAGAGCCATATCTCTGAAGGTATGGCGCTCTCCTGCTCCCTCCCTGTCACGCAACGCAGCGCAGCCTCGCGGGGGGGGGCTGGGCTGTGTTGCGTGACTTTTGGTAAATCTCCTCCCAAGTGTTTAATGGAAACAAAACATGAGGATCTATATTGTGCTGACAAACGTGATTACAGAGTTAAAAAATATTGACACAGACTCAGTCGATATGAATCCGATATGCCTAAATCGGAAAGCATGAGCATGTGTCTCGGTACGAATTTAAGCCTTGAAATGTATCAAAATGAATGAAAAGGCTTCGTCAATAAAGACCTGAAGGGAGAAAGAATCAAGGAGTAGAGGAGTTGAATCAGCAGACCAAAGCAATGCAAGAAACATGGACAAGGGAAGAGTTCTTAAAGGTCAAAACTGGAAGCATGCGATATGGGAAAATACAAACAAACAAGGGAACTAACTACAACGAAGCGTGAGGGGGAAGTGGTCCCTAGATATGTCCGTTCACATTATGCTACATACGGTGTACTTGGGTTGGAAAGAAACATGCTAGCCTCAGAAAATAACCTGTGTTAACCCTTTAAGTGCGCCCGTCGGCCAACGGCCGTCGCGAGCACTACCTCGGTAGTGCTGCGCACGTCCGTTGGCCGACGCGGCCCCGCCCACATAATGGAACGCCCCGCACTGCCACAAAATTATTGTCGCGGTAAACGGGTTAATGACAAGCAATATTCAGGGCTACAGCCAGCTGGGGCCACAGATCTGATTACTCATTATTTAGTTTTTTCTGTTGTCTTTAATTGAAGCGGTCTTGTACAGCCTGTTATAAGTCCATTTATCTATCCAGAGAGCCCTTCTTAGTACAAAAGTTTTCAGATGCCCAGGGTCGGACTGGGACAAAAAATAGATTCAGACACAAAAATAAAAATGGTCCCCTTAGCCAACCAGGGGTCGTAATATTCATTTTCATTGTTTGCGCCGGGCGCACCTATTACAAAGTGCGCCCGGTGCAAACAATGAAAGTGCGTCCATTACGGTAAATGCGCTGCCCCCAGGGCAGCCGCGAACTCACGCTGCTCTGGAGGCAGCGTATTCATGTGAAAACGCAGATCGGCTGCTTGCAGTCGCTCCGTGTTTTCACAGTGCAGGCAGTACCCACCTGCACTTTTACAGAGGATTAGAGATCCCCTTGCAGGCGGGTGCAGTCAGTGACTGCACCTGCCTGCAAGGGGATGTCTGTCCCCCCTCCAGAGGGCTGCTCTCAGGGGGTGCACTCACAGTGCGCCCCCTAAAGGGGGTGCACTGTGAGTGCGCCCCCTGAGAGCTTCTTTGCCTCTGTGCCTGCGTCGGTAGTACGACGGGGGTGCAGAGGCAAAGGAATTCCCTCATTTGCATAGGTCATGCCCCCATGCAAACGAGGGAACGCCCCTGATGGTAGCGCTGGCGCTTTAAGTGTGCCAGTGCTATTGGTATTACTGAAGGGGACACACAAGTGTCTTCACCCCCTTCTGTAATACCAAAGTTCCCCAGGGGTGCGCAAAGTGGGCGCAAATGCTCTTTGCACCCCCAGGGCACCTACTGCAATATGGCCCTTGATAGCCAGAAAAGAGGCCCACATTTGTAAATCATGCCAATTTTGAACTTGTACAGGCACTCTGTATGGATATTTGGCAAATGTATGAGACTGCATGCAGTTGTGTTTGCTGCAGGCAAGGCTTCTGGTAATATTAAGCGATTGAACAGTAAAAATCGGCACAACAGTGCACAAAAACCTGTCCGCAAACAGCCAAAAATCATCCCACACACTGACCTATCAACCACCATCGGGCACTGTCTAATTGTCCTAACAGGCCAGACCGACCCTTCAGGTGCCCTAAATTGACAAAGGGTCCTTTAATTTCAAAAAGAGATTGATTTCTTTGGTCTCCATTTGCACTAAAACTCTTCAGTCCTACACAATGGGGAACAGTTTATTCAGCCGAAGAAAAACACTGAGGGAATCAGAGGCTACTTCATTTGAGCCTGCCGTCAATGTATAGTTTCCTGTATTTAACAGTTATTGTTAAGATAGTAGTTTGCTTTTATTAACCTGGAAGTTGAAAAAGTGATATGGAATTTGCTCAGGGTAACTTGTTTGTAATAGATGAGCAGTATTTCAGTTGTATTGTATAAGGCCACTTCACATACAAATGACCAAACACTGTGGGCCTGATTCACAAAGTAAACGTACACCTTTGTGTAAGTTTAAGGGTTGTTTGCTATTCACAAAGGTATTTTCCTAGTAGTTTCTGTACGACTGCAGAGTCTTCGCTATAAAAAGATAGGACAGTCCTATCTTTTTATGTGCGTGTCCCATCTTTTTATGTGTGGAGACTCCGCACTCGCAAAGATACTATTAGTGAAACACCTTTTTGAATAGCAACCAATCCTAAACTTACACTAAAGTGTAAGTTTACCTTTGTGAAACAGGCCCAATGATATTAGGTGTGTTGTTCACTTAAATTGAGAAATGTCTCTACATTGAATGACTTTGCTTTAATTTTTAATACAATGTAATTGTGAACATTCGTAATTTTATGTATTGGAAGATTTTGACAGCTCTTTAAAACCATCAAACAAAATTAAAATTAACCTGACTTGAGAGAGAAATACTTTACCCCACCATACATACCTCCGACTGGGTCAATATTAAGGGTTTCTGTGGATGCCTTGTAAGGTCAGTGTTTCATTCTTATTGGTTGGTGATAGTCTGTGGAGTAATCAGCTAGCAGATTTGATTTGGCATGGGTTTGGATCTCATGAGACATCCAGTGAAGGGCTTGTCGGGGATGTAATTCACTAACCATATACTTATTCAATATCTGGATTTTTTCTTGTAGTTTCAGGTTGCGGCTTTGAATGATTTTACTCAATTCCTGCTTGAACTAAGATAAATAATATGATAAGGTAACTTTATTTTCCATCTCTCAGGTGCCAAGCTTTGAATACCCCTTTTTTCTCTATGTTTAACATTTACGTGAAATTACTCATTGACCTTCTCTGGGACCACCAACTCCAGTTTCATACTATATGATGAGCGTTGTTGTTACTGGCATGTCCTTAGGCACAAACTTTATAAATTGTTGAACGGGTTAATGAAAAGATGCATACAAACAGCATCAAGTTGAATGTAAGCAAAATAGATATGGCCCAAAGCATCTCCCAAAAAACCAAAGACCATCTTTTCCTGTTATTGGGCCCGGCCCTACAAATGCCCCTATGACCATGCAAAGGGCTTTAAATAATCTTTTGGTTCTTTCAGACACTAATATGGGAATATCCCCGAAGGCCAGCGCTGCAATCAGCTAGCTTTATTGCCTTTCACTAATCAAAGATGCTTCTTACCATTCTGCCCTTTATGCAGGGCAGTGATTTTGTGCCAATGTTTGTTGCATTTCTAAGCTCTTTGATGGAATAATAACTCTTCATCGGATGTTAGTTTGCTGATGTAGTGGCTAAAATGGCAGCAGACGGTAGAGATTCAGGATGGCTGCGTAAGGGTTAAATAAATTTCATTATGCGATGGATTACTCATATCTTCCTATTGGACGCTGGCTCAGATCAGAATGCTCTTTAGAACTATGCGTCCAAATTTGGAAAAATCCCAGACTATGAATTCAGCATAAATCTGTGGCTGTGTCAGCAAGGATATTACACGTTGTCTGCTGGATGATGCACTGATTAGCATTCTTGAAGTTGCTGTTTCTCTGGTTAACACCTCGTCTTTGCAAAAAATAGATTTCTTTTTATCTTTAGGCAATTACAGAATTTCATATATTCATCTGTTTGGCGATTGTCCTGTTCAGTTTCCTGCAGATTTGTGCATCTGCAATGTTTATGAACCGTTGCTTTTAAATGAGAGTGCATATGTTCACGTTTGCAGTGAGTGCTGTATTTGGAAGGGGAAATGGGATGAGGTGGGGAAATGCAAGGGAAGGGAAGGAGAAACAAAAGGGAAGTAGAGGAAGGAAAGATACATCAGAAAGCAAGGCACTGAAACGTGAAGCTTGCATTGCATTTTAGATCATGGAATGACATGAAAATACAATACCGCACAAGAAAATATTTATGAACTCTTATTATTATCTTTTAACAGGAGAAGATTAACAAAGAAACGTGTGTGGTACAAAGTTACACAGATCAAGGGGTTATTTCAATTAATAGAACAGAAAAACATGAGCAAGAAAAACAGTGGTTGAGGAAGTTTCATAAAACTGAAGAAAATAACCTGAGAGTATAAGAGAGGATTACATTAGAAAAAATGAGCAAATGTTAGAGATTGATTCTATAAAAGTCATGGGGTAAAAGCTGTGTGTTTTCTCAAAGCTCTTCCTATTATTTGCTTTGTTCACTAATCTCCTCACCCTGCTGAGGGTGAGCCTATTGCTCTTCACACTGGCTGAACCCGTTGCTGAATGTGAGTAGATCCAATCAGAAGTCCAAGCTAGACGAGATTCCTGATGATCGCTTGCACAACTCTTCAGAGAGTGATGTAGAAGTGCAATCCAGTTGTGTTAACAAAACTGTGTTACCTCATCCTTGGCTGAGGCAATGGACAACAGTGCATTATGCACTGTGCTACACCTGTTTATGTTATGCAGGGATGTTTACTGAAAGAACATGCACCTTCATTAGAACCTAAAGTGCGTTGATTAGAGCCTAAAAATGAAAGTTGATTGTGCATGGGACTTGATAGAGAGTCCAGGCTAGTGTACATGCTCAGATTGCATTATTTGTGATGCATTAGATGCCCTTGAGTGGGAATGATAGTCCAAGGGATGAACCAAGTCTGATATTCGAGAGTCTAGCTGCCCCTCTTCCTGCCTTGGTCTGTTTAGTAATGTGACTGAGTCACAGGAGTGATTGTCATTATCGCTGGGATGGATGACCTCTTTAGTAAGTAAGCAAGTAAGTAAGTATGTTGATTTAAATAGCGTGGTTTATCACCTGTGAGGGTATATAGGCACTGTTCATGGGCACGTGGAGATTAATTGATTTACCCAGAATCACAGGTTGTTACTCTGATGCCGAGATTTGAACCCATAACCCCAGCTCTCAAGGTGGTAGCTCTGGCCGCTTCCTTCCCCATACCTCTTTGCATGCTCTGCTTGCCACATTTAGATGGCCTTGTGCAAAGCAGATGGCCTAGTCTAGTTGAGTTGTCTTAGTTTCTCTTAGCGTCAGGAAGTGGCCTTATGGACTACCATCATGCACAGGAAGCATGTGAGTGACCAGCCCAATGGATGGGCATGCAGGAAGTGTTCCTGGTTATGAACGGCTTGACAACAGTGAGTTAAGTGGAGTAGACGATAAGGGGATTTGAGAGAAAGCCTCCGGGGGCTGTTACAAAGGAGCGAGAATAGGAGGCCATCCTATCCTTGTCACCACCTCCCGCACCCCACACAGCCAGTGTAGACAACAACCCACAAATTGCAAACACCTCAACCAGAAAACTTATTTCATTATGCAGCTAAGCAAAAAAAAAGGGCTGACCTATGGTTCGATGTGGCATCATATAGTTATGTACTTCTATATAAAACAGTTATGGTCTACAATAATACTAAGACCATAATACACAGCAGTAAGCAATCAATTATAACTTATACCTTTTAAATTCACATAAGGCATCTATGCTATGAGGGTCATCACCAGCACTGTACAGCCAAACAACAAACATCACCAAATGAACAGGCATAGAATAACTGAAGACGTCTGTCACACATTACTGGACAATTTGGGCTTTAATAAAGTCCATTCCCTACAAGTCCCAAATATCTATACAATCTGACCACTTCTTTACATCTCTTGAAGACACAGATATTGGATGATAATAAAAATGCCCATCCCAACAGATCTCTCCACTTCTCTCTGCGTCCAACCATGCCTGCTCAGGACCACAACTATACACAACATCTCAGATTAGACAACCCAGTGCAGTAACCAGCTAAGCAGACTGTATCATATGAAACACCATAAAGGGACCTACAGAGCTGTTCAAAGATACCAGCATACTGAAAATCAAAAAACTTTGGATCTGCCTCTTACACTTAGTTATCCAGCACTGCTACATGCTGTAGCCAATAACAATATAACCACACCTCGGAGGTCAACACGCATGCCATGAAAACACTTCCTACATAGGATCAAAACTAAAACAACAACCTTCCAACCACACACCCTACACATGCATCATGCTAATCATTTAGGCAAAAACTACCGAGCCCCACATAGAGGTAGTAAGTGCTATATAAATGTTGGATTACAATACAATACAATGGTGTATGCAGACGAGGACAAGAGTAGTTGCATCAGTAGTAGTTAGAACCCAGGAATATTACATGCACTTGGGGTGGCAGGTGTAAAAGAATGGGTTCAACAATGCAAATGATAGGGTTATGGTATGTAAAGCTGACGGGTAAGGATGAGGAGCAATGGCATGACACTTGAAAAAAAAGATGTTCCTCTTACTTTCATCAGCTATAAGCTTCATACAAATTTCTATTGGGTACATTATGTAAACCAGAAGATTGTGTTCCAATTTTCCATTTTGGGACTTTTGGGGGTGGATAATTTCTTTGCACATCGCAATTTCTTGAGTGTATCCACAGATAGTACTTCAAAACTTAGAGAGTGCAGAATGCCTTCCTTTAGCTCCTCTTCCTTTTTTAAAACTGGAAGTATGCACAGGTGTGGGCGTATGGCTCTGTCATCCAATTTCTAAATTTTGGCCTTAAGTGGCACTAAGGTTATTCATTCACAACTCTGAAGTTGCTTAAAGAAGTCATGCTCTCCGTTCAGGAGAGACACGTTGGAATCCATATTTTTCATGGCTTTAGAGACCTTGAGTATTATTTAACCAGTTCTTTCATGCATGCATTTGGCCTCCTAAGTTTTGACCTTTGTTCCTGTGTTGTGGGAAGTTAACTGCAGCTCTTTCATTGCTGTGATCAAGAAAGGCTCCTTAATGCCTCCCTGTTATACATTCTCTGCCTTTTCCACAGTAATTACCACATCATTATTAGCCCACATCTGTTTATTTGTGTCTTCTTTGCCCACCACAGTTTTCCACCTTCAATTGAGGGACTGCATACATTTCAATTGGCACGTACCAGTGATGCCTTCAGTTGTTGTAGCCTCACTGCTGTCTCCACTACTGCAGGTTCCTTCTACATGCATTGGTCCCCATTCAGTCCTGTCTGGTCTTCTCACTAGTGCAGTCCTGTGCCGCCATCGCCTAGGGCACCCGTGTTCATCGCGACTTTGGTGGGGCACCTCCATTCACATCGCCTTAATTGCTTACACCGTCTTGATGCCTCAGATACATAGCTCCAGAGTCAGCATTATAGTAAATATCAGTGTGTACATGAAGGTTCAGCAATGCCTCACCCATGTTTCATCTTGAAGGGCCTCCAGTTTCTTAAAGTTAAACACAGCAATAACTGAGGGGCTTATTTACAAGCCCCATGCGCTGCCGGTACATCACTTTTCCATGTTAAAAGTGACGAACTGGCGGCGCAAGGGGCTTTCTTGTTTTCAAACATACAGTCATTTTTAGAGGCCCCCGTCTGGAGGCCCCCTATAATGACTTCACCCAATTCCTGCCAATTCTGTTAGGAAGGTAGATGCACAATTGCTGTGTCTCTTTTTTTTACCTAGATGGAAACAAGCAAAATAAAAACAATTAAATACTGGTTTTTGTAATGTATGATCTTTGTGGAAGTTTTAATCTAAAATATTTTTATCAGATGTGTGTATTTTATTTGTAATTGTTTTCTCTGCTAGAATTATTTATACGCAGCAAATTATATCTGTACAGCTGCTGTGGATTAATGCTAAATGTAAATAACCTAGTATGACTATTGTACACTTTGGTGGATTTTTAAACCGAATAAAGTTTTATTGATGATGATGAAAATAGAAACCACTTATTTTCTGATCCTTCAGAATCTCAAGAAAATTCCACCCTATCTTCCTCCAGAATAAAGATGGCTTGCAGTTCAGGGTTGTCTTGCCTGGACTATGGCCAGGTTCGGACTGGGACAAAAAGTAGGCCTAGGCACCAAAATAAAAGTGGCCCACATTTACAGAACATATAGTTAATAAAGTGGTAATATCAGAGAACTCAACAGTAAACACCGGCCCACCTGGCCATAAAACCAGGCTCAAAGCTGCTAAAAACCGGGCCACACATGACTATGGCAATTCCATCCTTCTCGGACTCTGGAAAAATCTTCTCACAAGACTGCAAGCCAATGAAAGTGTGGCTGTTCACCCTCTCTTCAAACGTCCTTTATGTGTCCTTGTTGAGGTTCATCTTGAAAGTTGTAATTGGCTAACATTCGCAAGTGCATAAGTTTTAAATGTTAGTGCAACGCCCACAAATGTATTGCAGATATGGGTCCAAGCTATCTCATCCCAGATCATTACCTGTTGTACATCCCTTCCCACTCACACATATCCCTTTCCCTTTCTGATAATTCACAAAATGTGCCTCACCAGATCAGGCAGCGGATCCTTCGATTGCTTCTCCTCCCCACTTTGGAAATGCCTTTGCTATGATCTTAGAATTTTGGGTGAACATCTTCCCTTATATAAGCTCATGATCTACGTCTTTGCAAACACCCTTTAAACCGGAGCCCATGTTGGTGGCTCCATTTTTTAGTGCCAGGGTGCCCTAGTTAGCTGCACACTTTGCAAAAACATGATTCACTGACGAACATTAAGCTGCAGGATTTACCCATATATCAGGACACAAATTTCTCACGATGCATCTGTCTTCAGCTAGTAGATGGTGCTACATCTTTCTCCTCCGTTTTCCCATATTTTCAGGCCCCTCACTCCTTGTTTTTCCCCGGAGTGGACAGGAAATGGAGCTTGCGCTGACTTAGAGCTCAGTCAGCGCTACCCCGCGAAAGCTTGTGTTACTTGTGTTGGTCTGATTGAGGTTCTCCATAGCTCTCTCTTCATTAGGAAGGCAGAAGAGAAAATTAACATGACAGACTGAAAGATGAACTATGTCATTTCTGTTGCATGGTTTGAATGCACACAAAACGGCAGATTAGCTTTTTTTTAAATATTGCTTTTTTTGCCAATGCTCTGATCCGCAGGAGGCACCAGCCATTTCACCCTAGGCTAGGTTACGATCACACTGTTGCTGCTGGAACGTTGCAGTGGCATTTTGACTGACCAATTGGTGCAAATTTGGTTTCTGCGCTGTCAGGCTGTGCAAATGCCGGTGCAAAATAGACCAGTCACCACTGTAATTTAGGTAAAACCTCTCTGCAAAATTGCATCATCTCTCATTTGTATATGCTTTTTATCATCCGTTATAACATTTAGCCATTTATAATTATTTCACGCAGAAATTCGAGTAATCAGAGATTGAGCATGCAGTGTGCCTTACTACTGAGCTTTTTTCTTGTCAGCTCTTTTATATTGCACGGTGACTCTCCGCGCTCCTTAACTGACTTACATCGACCAGGACACATCTGTCTCAACACATCATTGAAAGATTGGCCTTGGCAAGCCTTAAATTAGCGTATCAATGCTCACTGGTACATTAATTTAAGGCTTGCGTGAACATCCCCATTGCTAGGTTCCAGCGTGTTTAATTAAGTACTTACATGGGCAGTGATGTCTCCCTGGCAAGTTAATTGCAGCCATTTGTTGGGTAAATGAAGTTGACCGTAACTCCCACACAAACGTTAATTCTGCCATTCTATCAAACGTCATGGAGCAGTATCCACAGGGGAAAGCGCGCCAACTGAGTCACTGACTGGATTACAGACGCACGCGTAGCGCTGGGAGTGAACGTGTCGCCGCACGATCTGTTCATAGGTTAGCACGAAAAAATACATAGTAGGATAAACCGCTTGTTATTCTTTTTAGTTTTTGCTGGCAAGGTTGTGAATTAGCCCTCCTGTTCCATTTATTCTTTTAAACATTTGTATTCGCTTTATATTTGAACAATCGGCCTTTTAAGAGCTTGAAGATTGTTAATTCGGTGTTTTTTTTTAGAATTTGAAATGTTAATACAAACAATTTGCAGTGCTGGCAACATAGTTTTAATAGGCATGCAAGGTCACATACGTCAGAGCCGGAGGTCTCTATTTAGGACAAAATAGTTTTTGTAGAGGGTAAACATTGTAAATTCACCTAGGCATTACAATTCTCATAATGCTCCCGAAGGTTCAGGCTGCACAGCCAGCAGATCTGGCTTGATTAGTGTGCCCCTGCCAGAAGAAGACTGGCAGGGCACGTGGCCTACTGGCAGCCCCCGTTTTATGTCTGGCTAGGGGTAGCTATAGTTACCTCACAAGAGTCAGCACTGCCTGCCAATTGCCACGCATCGGGAGTTAGACTAATGCATTTTAGTGTGGTGGTCCGCATCATCACACTAAAATGCATTAATCACACTTTATTATTGCTTTGACATCACCTGCGCACTAAGAGGCACAAGACACAGAGTGATCCACGAGAGTAGCTGCTTTAATTGCTGTGCACACTGTGCTGCAGATGA
Source organism: Calotriton arnoldi (assembly GCA_963921515.1). NCBI lineage: Eukaryota > Metazoa > Chordata > Amphibia > Caudata > Salamandridae > Calotriton > Calotriton arnoldi. The sequence goes on along the minus strand of CAWUFW010022199.1, from coordinate 43,417 downwards.
AACCTCCACTGCATACCTGCTCAATCTCTGAGTTTAATTTTATAAATCTGAGAAAATAAAATTTGACACTAGTACATGCTGCAACTGAACTCTCACTGTGGTGGTGCACATCTGGCTGGGGGCTCCACTGACTGCATTGATTCAAGCTGAGGCACAGCCACAGCATCAGAGGCTATATACCATGAGGCCTGCCTGTCACAAGACAAGATCATCCTATCCGGAGTGAATCATTACACGGGCAGTACACTCACATGAGTCTGGGGGTGGCAGCACCTTGCATGTTGCTGTTTTTCCGGTAACTGTTGCGACCCCAATGGTGTAGTGTGACTATTTGACCCTAATATTGGCAGGCATTTATGGGCAAAACTTTATTTTTTCATCTTGTGTGGCACCTGCCGTCAGAGAGTGGGGCTTTTCCTCAGGTCCTGTACGCTGTGCATCCCTCATGGCAGTGAATCTCCGTAGCCAGCTAGCTGCCTCCTGGCTCGGATAACCTAAAGTTCTCGTTGTGCAGCTGGCTAGCTTCTAAGCCATGCAGCAGGACACGTAGGTAGGACAATCTTATCTTTTCATGTGCAGAGACTACGCAGTCGTAAAGATACTACTAGTAAAATACCTTTGTGAATAGCAAACATTCACAAACTTATACAAGGGTGTAACTTTACTTTTGTGAATCAGGCCGTCTTGAAACTTCACTTGCAGACACAACCACTGCCCCCTTGCCTCTCTTTACCAATCCTGGTTCCACCAAAAGAAAAGTAAGGTTTCTGAATGCCCGGGTGGCTGGAGGATGTCATTGAACAAATGCATCAATTATTGGCCAGGTGGCAGCTCATGACCAAGCACACTGATTACTACCCTACCAACACATTGACAGACTATCATTGCCATTATATGAAAATGCGGGGCCCGATTCACAAAGGTAAACTTAAACTTAGGTCTATGTTTACTACTATTGGTATTCACAAACATTAGTTACTACTAGTAACATTACTACTAGAAGTAAAGTTACTAGTAGTAACTTACCTTTGTGAATACCAAAAAGTAGTAAACTTAAATTTAAGTCTAAGTTTACCTTTGCAAATCAGGCCCACAGTCTCCAGCTACACAAGTCGCCACCTCTAGGGCACTGTGGTAGCTTACACTCCATTTTGCATTCCACCCAGCTTCAGCACTATCTGGAAACAGGCAGTGGACACCACCTCCATATTGACACATCAATGAGAATACATGATTACTATTACTGCTACAGTGACAGAGAGGACTGCCCACACCACACTCTTGTGGTAACCCAGAGTCAAGGGGGAAACCTCTGGAGAAATCCAATAATAAAATAGAGGTTGTACTAACACCAAGAACATCATCCCAGCATCCCACAAATGCAGAACTGATCACACTCCGTAAAACATCATCTTACATAATAGTCTGAGTCCAGAATCAGGAGTTAAATCATTGAATTGTAGTTTAAGATATAGAGAGTGTCATGTTATGGGTCCCAATCATGTTTGCTTACTTGGGGACATGAACAGTTCATTGCAGGTGTTGCTGGGGGCACAAGGTCAAAATTTCCCCAAATTCCAAGCTGCCTACAGGAAGAGGGCCTAGCGTACTTCTTTGAGCACTCAACGCATGCACTGAGAGAAACACACACAGATTGGTGCAGGTGTTGCTGGGGCACAAGGGCCCAGTTATCTACAATTCCACACTGCTTACAGGAGGAGGAGAGGCCAGTTTGCATATTAAAGCACTCAACGCCCACTGTACATGACAAAAACAGATCACTGCAGGGGTTGCTGGGGTAGAAAAACTCCATTGCGCACAATTTCACACTGCTACAGGAGGAGGAGAAGCCAATGTGCTTCTTAGCGCCCTCAACACACCCCATGCCGAGACGGGGCCAAGCGGGCCCATCTATTCTGAACCCGTCAGAGCCCAAGAAAGCTGAGCTGGGCCACCTCTATTGGCTTTAAAGTTGGAAAGCCAATTTTTCCAGACTGGAGGAGCCACTAGAAGTGTACTTGAAATGGGTAAGAGAAAATCTACAAACACTATGGATGGGAGAACCCCTTGGCAGCAACATCATCAATTACCAGCTTCATAACTGGTGAAATGGGGGCGTTAAACAATGAAATTGGGATTGCCGAAGAACGTTTGGAGCTGACCATCGCTTGACTTTATAATTGTGCTCTGAGCCAAACACTTCTTTGCCAAGTGTTTTGCTCAGATCCTCCCTTAAGGACACAAAATCTGGCCTTGGAAGCAGCAGAGCAATTAGTAATTCTTGTGTCCTTAGTGCACCATTGACAATTACTCCAGATAGGACCCTCCCGATAGTCAATCTCCCTTCGACAAAGAAAAGGACACAGCCTGTATAACCCGACAAAGTGTTAATGAGGAAGTTGAAATATTTTATGCAAAATGTACCACCCATTAAAATAGAAATGTGCCTTAACATTAATATAAAATGCGTAATGAAATAGACGTTAAGAAAATGTGCCTTTATTAAACCTGCAAAAAGCGAAAATGCTTCTTATTTCTGCAAATAGCTCTCATTTCTATCATTCTTGCACTGCTAGGCCTTGTAAGGTGATCCTCACTACACATACAGCTGTTAAGTGTGCTGGAATCCAGAACTGGATTCATGCCTCGAGCACTAAAAGAGTGAGCAATCCAGAAGAAGTGCCTTTGGTCTTTGATCCTGAGCGAAGAGCATTGGTGGTTGTACCACCAGTCGAGAGACCGCCTAGACCAACAGCACAATTGCCGGTTCAGCAGCAAGAGGGTGAGATGGGTGAAGACCAATTGACAGGAAATCAAGTGCAATTACCTGAAATAACGCAGAGTGGTGTGGAGATCTCTAATGAAAAGGAAGCTGATTGTGAATCATTGGAAGAAAATGCTACTGATGTGGTCCTGAGAAAAGAAGATCCAGGCAAAGGAACTGCACTGGAACAAGGAGGGTAAATCGACAAGCAGAGTGGCCACAACGTCATGAGTACAAGAATACAAGGAGAAGTTCTTCAATAGCTTGAATACCAGAAATAATACCTGTAGAGGCTGAATCTAGTGATGAAAATAGATCGAAAAGAGCACGGGTGCCCTGTCACAGATATTCAGCACCTGAATGGTCACACTTTGTGAACACTGCTTTGAATGTCTCTCTGGAAGATATGTGGAATGATTTGAACTAAGCCTGGGTGGAGTTCAAGGAGTTCCGCTACGCTGAACACCACGAAGTGCAAAAAAAAACTCTGCGGCGCTACGCGGACCTCCACAAGCAGCGGTGTGCGTTAGTTAAATACCGTTCGCGGTGATTTTCAGTGCCAGGTGCTTGTCCGCACTGTGAAATCATCGCGAATGGTACTGTGCACAGTGCAAGCAGGCGCTGCTTTCTTTCTTTCGCTCGAGTAGTTTTTTTACTTGAGCGGCAGCTTTCTTAATGCGAACGGATGGTTTCTCAACGCGAGCGGTTGCAAGCATACGCGACCACTCGCAATGAGAAATCTGACTGCCCGTGTTGAGAAATTCCGCCGGGAGGTTGATTTTCCACGCTCGCGCTCGTCTACTTGATGTTGACAATTGCGAACGAGGAAACATCTCGCTGAGAGGTGGATTTTCCTCGCTCGCCAACTTGACGTTGACGAACGCGAGCAAGGAAAGAAACTCAGCTCCGCGGAGTGGAGTTTTTCGGAACTCCGCAAGCTCCGCGTAACGCGGAGTGCGGAAATCTCCGCGAGCGGAGCGGAGTTCACCACCCAGACTTAATTTGAACCTCCCTGAAAGAAAGAAGCAAAACAACAACAAACGGAAAATAAATGGGGAAAATCTGAGACTAAACAGAAGAAAGAGACTTGAACTGTGTTTATTATAGATTTATTATTTTATTTTTTTATTTTACAGAAGTCCAACCTAGGCCTGAGCTGAAAGTTACAGAAGAGCAGGGAGAACATTTTAGAAGAACATGGAGTAGGATTAAGGATTGTCTTGTTAGAAGCTTGACTGATGAAAAAAAGAACAAAACTGTTTACTAAACTTCGCTACAAGCTATTGTACTAAGTGCTTCGAACTGACTCAGAGAATTTGTTGCATTAGCAATAAATGTAAATATATTATGGGTTCAATTTTTTGTAATAATGATAATGATCACTATAGTACTACATAGATTTTATATAGGGCCAGAGTCAGAGCTTAGAGCAAAGAATATTACTAATTTGCACAATCACAACACTAAAGAAGACCCCTTTAGTTACTCCTTTGTAAGCTACAAGAAAAATGACTATTCCATTAATGTCTATTCTCGGTTAGTACAGGAATATACTAATGCCATGGACACAAAGGACTGCTATGTATGTGCACACTTACCTACATCGGTGTCAGAAGAAATTACCTACTACCATATACCACTATCTTATGCTACTTGCAGTATCCTATTATCATTTGTTTATAGGAGAGGACATTTTAAATATTTTTATTCAAATCATGATCTAATACTTTCCAGAATACCATTAATAGAAAGCATGAATCTACACTTACAAGCAAAGAAAATAGACATAGCCTGGTAATATTTCTTTTCTTACAGACCCATAGATAGTGTTATAAAGAAAATTTAACCTGTTTAATACGACCTATAGAGTATAGAACAGGCTTATATAATGGCTTTAGAAAAAAATATACTAACATCACACGTACTACTGACAAAAAGAGTGATGTTCTATGGAATGCTTGGAGGAAAGAGGAAAATGAATTTAGAAAGAATATGGTTTACCCTAAATGGATTCTTTACAGGCAACACAAAGGTAAAAATTTGTGTGCATAAAAGACGGACACCTAAAAGAACTAGACATGTAGGGACTAGTAGCTGTGAAAACACTTTCGAATTGACAGGTGGATCTTGGCAAATTGTACAGGGAAACGAGAATGTTATTCCAGGGGTTTATTATATATGTCATATATACAGAATGTTTACTTCTTATTTCCAAATGTTGCCAAACTGTGGAACACCCTTCCTCTTCATTTACGCTTAGAGTCTAATCTGCTGGCTTTTCGGAAACTTCTCAAAACCTGGCTTTTCCAAAACCCCATCCATTAATTTGTTGCGACCAGTCTGTTGCCGCTATTAGCGATGGGATGCCTTAGGGTAGCAACGTGCTCTAAAAATATTCCTAATAATAATAATAATCTGCTATTTAGGCATACTAATTACAAAAATGTATCATGTAAAAAGTATAGATGCACTAACATTAACACCCTCATGTAGGCAAAAACGCAGTGCAGAAACAAGAACTGGATTAGTAGAAAACATATTTGGAGCAGTCATTCTACCTGTAGGTGCCATCTTAAATGAGAAAAGATTAGAAAATTATCAACAGTTGTCGACAAAATGGCAACTAGCACATCTGAAGCTTTTGCTAGTGATAAATACCGAGGAAATAGCTGTATGATCGATGGTTTTCCAAGACCGTCTTGCATTAGACATTTTGCTTGTGGAAAAGGGCAAAGTCTGCTGAATGCTTAAATTAACTCACTGTTGCATATACATACCTGATGAGAGTAAGGAAATAGAAAGTTTTGCAAAGAATATGTCAAGTTTAGAACCTGAATTGCGTGATTTGGAAACACCAAGGGGCCGATTATGATGGCGGGCGGACTTTGTCCGCCCGCCATCGCCCCGGTAAATGGGACCGCCCGCTATGTGTGCGGCGGTCCCGCACATGTGATTAGGATGCCACCGCCACGGTGGCAGTGGCATCCCCCATTTCCAGCATTGTGGCGGGCGGTGCTCACAACACCGCCCGCCACAGTGCTGGAAATGCATGTTGTGCATCTGCATGCACAACGTGACAGGCACCGCGCAGACATGTGCAGCCCCCACCCCCCCAACACCCTGGGGGCCCGCAACGGGCCCCCAACAGCAAAGACCGCGAGCCTTTCCATGGCGGCGATGCCACCATGGAAAGGCTCATCTCCGCCGGCATCATAATATGGATGGCGGTGTCTTGCAGACACCGCCACCATATTAAACCCTTTTCCGCCCGGTCGACTGTTCGGCTGGACGGAAAACATGCGGACGGTCTTACCGTCTGCCGGGCTCCCCTCCGCCATGGTAATATGGCGAGGGGAATTTGTTGGCGGACGGGCGATTATGGCGGGCGGATCGCCACCGCCATGCGGGCGGTGGCGATCCACCCGACATCGTAATCGACCCCTTAGTTTGTTTGAAAATTTTGGGAAAGGAATTACCACAATTGGCAACTGGTTTTCCATGGCTGGAAAGGGTATTTAAAAGCTACATTAATGTCAATAATAATAGTGGGACTTCGTCTTATACATTTTTATGCACTATTCTTGGGCTGTAATTACATGCTTAGAAAAAGGAAGGAAAGGTTGGAAAAGAAATGGTATGAGAAGGAGTTTGGACTGAGGGGTCTTAAGAATGATGATTATATGAATAAATTGAAATCTAGAGGCCTGAAAAGAAAAAGACGAGACTCAACTGACGATGAAAGCATACTCTGAAATCGACTCACATGGGAGACATTTAGATGACGATTTTGTAAATCATCAGCCGGGAGATTGAGGAAGTTGAACAATGTTATGAAAAATGTACCACAGATTAAAATAGAAATGTGACCTAGCTTTAACATAAAATGCGTCATAAATTAGACGTTAGGAAAATGTGTCTTTGTTAAAAGTGCAAAAGTGAAAATGCTGCTTATTTCTGCGGAAAGATCTAATTTCTATTGTTTTTGCACTGCTAGGCCTTACTATTCTTTTATTCTCCCTGTACGAATATAAATGCTTTTTGCTAAAAAATATCTAATGTTATTACTGAACTATGGAACTGACTTCTTTGTGAAATGTGCTGTTTCTTGAAAATTTTATTTTTATTTTACTTCATACCATATGATTTCACTGTATTTAAATTGTTTCCTCTGCCACATATCCATAATGGACAAGTGTATTAATGAAAGAAGATGATTGCTGTAGCTAAAAGTTTGTGATCTAACCAGGACATACCAGATTTAAATGTTTCATTTCATAGAACGGCTCATTGTTACACTATAGGACACTAAGCAGCTAATAGAGTAGGCTTGCAAATAAGTTCTCATGAGAACCTTCGTAGATGTATCTTTTTGTAAGAAGCTGTAGCCACATCTGAGTGACTGCATGACGACAGGGAGGTTTACCGTGGAAATCGAGGATGAAGATGACAGACCATCCGAAGATCCTCCTCCATTGTACGTTGAAGACATATTCACCTGTTTTTGCAACATGTTTAGTGGCTTTTCTTTATAGTACGTGTTCCTAGCAAGAGAGTAAAGGCATTCTATGCACTCCTACCCTGCTCGAATTACCATAAGCTATTGCTAATGGTGATTTTCTTCGATTATCCTTGCTCTAAGAGAAGACACTCTCTATCCCTATGACCATCATAGCTACAGTTGTGATACTTTCCTTCTACCTGTCTTAAGGGTAGCTAATGCAATAGTTTGGGGAACTAGGCTGAGTCTCCGGAACTACTCTTTCTACAGAGTTCTACCTTTCTTAATTATCTGACTTTGCTCCAGAATTTACTTGCGCTTTCCAGAGGGAACTCTTTATGGGTTCTCGATAGGATAGGTCCTTTAGTTTAGAAAAGGGACTACATTCTGAACGGAATACGCTGTTATTTTATATGCTTGTTCAAACCAAACATATTTTTGACATAAATATAGACTAATCTCTTGAAGAGAAAATAAACTTTTGAAACTTCACCAAACCTCTCTTTATTGGCTGATCAACAATTATAAATAATGATGACTATTTTGTGTGATGCCCCATTCTAACATGCAAAGATTCATCGACTTAGGAAGGCGTGGAAATTCTAGGTTCTCTTAGTAAGTTTTAAGGTGACATTATCTGTGGAAATTTTTATATGATTTCTGCACTCGCATTAAGGGGCTCATTACGATGGCGGAACGATCGCCACGGCCGGGCCGGCGGTGGCGATCGTTCCGCCATCAAACTGAGAATTACCCACCGCCATATTAGGATGGCGGTGGGTATCGCGGCGGACGCAAAGTCCATCTGCCGCTATTCCGCCGGTGGAAATCGCTCCGATTGCCTGGCGGGCGGAGCAGGGCCACTAATATGGTGGCGGTGCCTAGCAGGTACCGTCCGCCATATTAGGATGTGGGTTTTAGGAGGCCTTTCCATGGCAGCGATGCCGCCATGGAAAGGCTGGCGGGGATTGGGTTGCGGGCCCCCCATGTGTGGGGGGGGGTGTTGCTGCACTGGGGGGTACCCATGGTACCCCCCTGCATTTCCATGCACCAAGTGGCAGGCACCGCGTGGTGCCTGCCACGTGGTGCAGGGAAATGCGGTGCAAGCACCTTTCACATTGCGGACGGTGCTGCAGCCAGCAGCACCGCCCGCAATGGTAAAGGCCCAGGATGCGCCTGCCAGTATGGCGGTCGCATCCTAATTGCAGTGGTGGGACCGCCGCATGTCTGGTGGGCGGTCCCAATCACCGCTACGGTGGCGGGCGGACATCGTAATCAGCCCCTAAGATAGCAAAAGCGGTGATATCTGAGCATGTAAGTTTGGCTAAAAAGGCAGCAGGCATGGTCAGCTGTGGGGAGATTACAAAACTGCAGCACCAGTTGTGTGATCGCATATTTGAGATAGAAGATTTTTTTAATGAAGTATGTGACTCTGTCTTAGACAAACTATAGTAAATCAAGACTAGGCTGATAAACGCCATTGAACCTTCCAGCATAAAATCTGTAGTACCCAGAAGCTCTATAGTCACAATGAAAGCTAGTCCGGACGTAGAAAGGTTCAGAGAAGCTTCCAACTAGTTAGGGCTTATGAGATACAATGCCGAGGGCACAATGGTTGCCCACCAGCAGGGAACTGAACAATGTGACTATGGGGAAGAGCAGGCATGAGGCGCACAATGAATTGAGGCTAATGTTCTTGAGAATGTGATAAAGCTATGTTTACTATTGTTATGGGTTTCAATTTGGGCCAAAGCTGATTACAAGATCTATACTGTAAGATTGTTATCTTTGGAGAAGAGGACAAATATTCTGTGGTTCTTGAATATCAAAAAATCTTGTTGTCTGCTGGGTGTTCCTGAGTTTTTTTTCTAGTACAAACTCCCTCAATAGCTCTACTAAGGAAATTGGTAAGCAGTTGTTTTTCTATCATTCTGAGCATGTAAGAACTCCGCAAGAATCCAGCAAGACGTCTGTGAGAGCTCACGCCACTATCTCATCCCCAGCTATAGTGGAACCCTATCTTCTTTCCGAAAGCAATCCCTCCATGGAATTTATCTGGCTCGTTTCACACTAAACATGGTGCCCTTTTTAGCACCATTTCCCTATTGCAGCTTCTGTTCTTCAGGTTCTTCACTCTGCCCTTGCGGTGTGCAGTCATCTCAAAGCACGTTGCACTTTATCCTGTTTTGTAAATATTATGTCAGTTATTGTTATCTTCAGTGATCGGACTGGGTGTCACCCATGAAACGATATCTGCTACCAATACTGTCCTCTCTTAAAATGAGACAATGTAGATAGCACTCATTTTATTACAAAACCTCTAATGTCATATGTATGGCTGTAATTAATTGTAAGCAGAGTGCACTAAAATTAAGAAACTCTTACAGTGATTATTGGCATTTTACTAAAAGGAAAATAGTATTAATTAGAGTATTTGTTATTTTAGTTATTGTGTTAATCATGACGTTCAATTTATGATGGCTTCTATTTATTTTACTGATTAAATGTTTTTAATGTTGTAATTGTTTTTGTGAATTTTGCATGGTTAAGGAGGACAGAATGAAACATCTAGTGATTGATTGCTTGGCAGGGAGCAGGTGCCTGGCAGGCTGATATTGGTGGTGGAACATACTCACTTTAAAACCATCTCTTCTGTACCCTCTCTTTGAATGCGCCTCTGATGCCTTCTGCTAAAGTAAATGTCCTGGAGGCCTATTTTGATTCCTTTCCACAGCCCTAAAGAATGCTGCTACAGTTATGACTGGCGTCATTCGTTTGAAAGTACTCCTCCGTCTTTCCCTATCTGTTATTAATTTGGTTGTCACACATTTTGTCCTTCAAAATGAGGTGGATAGAAGTATCACTGTAATCAAATGCAAAGCATCACTTTGGGGCTCGGCAAGCGTCATAGGCTGCTTATGGCAAAATAACTTAGGGTTAAGATTTTGTGCATTGGGCAAATTACCGTGAATAATGTGGGATGCAGGCCTACTCGCCTTGGCTCTCATGGAGATCGTTATCAGCCTTTTAATTAAAGGAACCAGGTTTCCACTGCTGAAGCATGGTCATCCACTCTTTTTCAGTGCTATTTCACTAACTGTGAAATTCCTTTAACTTCGGAATAAGAGGAACACAATATCAACAACAGCTTTAGATGGAGACTAAACACCTGACTCTTTGACCGGTGACTTAGCCAACTGGTAGTGGCACATTTTGTTCCTCTATGAATACAAAATCAGGAAGATGTAAGGAAAGGAGCTCTTGAGAATTATGCGTATTGTCATATAACTAAGAGTGCTTACCATTACCACACTGCATGTTTATCACACTACATACACCACCTGTTAACATATTTACTGTCCAAGTCTTCAGTCTATCAAACACAGCAAGAGGCACCATAAGCTAAGGTCAGAAACAATAACATGACCTAATTGACCCACGCCACCTCTATAATATGAAGGTATCTATTGAGAAAGTAATTGCTTAAATAGCACAATTCGACTTCATGATGTTAAGATAAGAAAAGACACTAAAACCAAATTCAAGCCAGCTGGGGTTAATTGAAAGGAGTCCAAGGATGCTGCAGCAAGTGGCAAGTTATGAAATTTACATTCAGGCCCCTAGCCCGCACAAGCTTGGATTGTGCTAATCAACGATGATTCCATAATGGAACTTACAACATCATAAACCCCACAGACATGTTGAGGCCTATTAAGAATGTGATTTTGTAGAACATTTAGTAGTACTACAATAATACTACTGACTTGCTACAAAATACTATTTTCTAACCTATATGTCGGAAGTCTGCACATCCTCCTTTTCTATCTTTTATGTGTGGAGCTCTTTGCCCCGACTGCAGAAACCGCCACACACTTACACCTCCATTTAAGGTGTATATGTGGGAGGAACGGCTGAGTGGCTAGATAATGAGGAATACTTGCTACTAAATGGGAGGGGTTTAGAGAGGTGTAATGAGTGGTTAAGGAAGGGTGAAGGAGGGGTGTAGGGAGGGTCGAACATCGACTCACAAAAGAGTAAGCCCATTGCTGTTCACAAAATGCATTTCTATAGTTACAGAGAAAATGAACCCCAAACAGTTGTAAATGTAATCCAGCTCAGACCTGGAATAAGTCCAGTGCTCTACAATCTACAAGGACAGCCACTGGTACTGAACACACTCCCATAAAAAATACTGCAATATAGGTAGGAAATAATGCCAAATAAATGAATGTATTTAGACTTTTCAAAATCTTAATATGTATACATTTAAATCAATGTTAAAAAATATATAAATAAATATATATATATGTTTTGATGAAACACTTTGAAATCTTTTTATTTGCAAAAATACGTATTTTTGAAATAATTTAATTAATTTAAATAAATTATAAATATAACTTTTCATATTTTTTAATGCATAACTAAATATAAACATTTTACTTAAGGTGAAAATGTTTTGATAAATCTTTAAAATAATAATTTGAATGTAACAAAATATATTTAAATTATTTAAATATTTATTTCAAGTTGAGTTAATAGTGTTTTGGATTTTTAAAAATGTTGTTCTACATTTACAATCAATATATAAAATTAATGTACATGTATACTTAGCATAAACATATTTTTAGAATTTTTATTTAAAGTTTAATAACCTTATAACTTTTTTCTATACTTTCCATAGGGAGATCTCCTCCCGGCAGCAGAGTCGTCCAGTTACGTGTGAAGAGCTACTAGCTGTACATTTGAACTTGTAAATTTGGCTCCATCCCCTTGTTTCAAGGGGTGGAGACATGTAAGTGTACACTTTACAGTAAATGTACACAAAAAATTATGGCTAGCCAAAAGTAGGAAATTTATTACAAAGAGTAAGAGTAACTGCACATGTGTATATTTACTCATGTGTAAATTTACCTTTACAAATAGACCCCATTGTATCATAAGGGTGTCTGCCTGTGGACAGCACAGTGGTAGACAGTGTGAGTATCTCACCATTCATTTTGATGTGAGTAATATAGGAAAAATACTCCTAAGAAGAAATCACACTACATTCTGACATCTACTTTAATGGCCTCATGCCCTTTACACCAAAGTTCAATCCAGTCTCTACACAGTTGAAATTCACTAATGCTTGCCAGGGTTCAAAGCATCCAGCAAATCATTTTAAGTGCATTTTCTTCAAATGTGGGCACAAATAATATATGGGTGCCTCTCAGTAGCTCCTCTGTATTTTCTCTTAAGGTTTTTCCAGACATTGCGTAGGTGGAAGACAGCACAGAAATAAGGGCTTTAAAGTATTGCTCATCTACATGACTCTTGAACAACTACCAACAGATTTTACAGCTTCCACTTCACAATAGAATACACCATTATTATCTTTAGTGATGAGACTGGGTGACAAGGCCCCAGAACTATCAAGCACTTACTTCAGATGTGCAATCACTGTGGGGTTCATCACCAACAAGATACCAACTCTATGACACAATGTGGACTGCCGCCATTGCAGAAAACAAAATCCTTTGTCCTAAGTATGCAAATGATCCTAGCCAGCAATGCATATGCCTGGTGATGCAGACAGTATTCTGTGAACTTGTTTCTCTGAGGAAGCCATAGAGGAGGATATCCGTTTAGTGGATAGGCAACAGTCTAGAACTGAAGGAGACCTGATTACAACCCGCCCACACCTATCAATTCCCATGACATCGCACACCCATTTGAACTCACTCATCTCACATCAATTCACATTCTGGAAGTTCAGAGACAAAGATGCTTAAGTAATCATCATGGCAAGAGTCCCTCTTCTATCCAAATTAACTCACCCAATGCTCACTGTAACCCACATCAGCCCAATTCTGATCTTCACAGCTGGGATTGTACTTATCTCAGAGAAGACAGACGCTCGATGCTCTATATCTAAATATGGAATACACAAGACCATCATCTGTATCTCAGACTAAACCCTTATCATCATGTGCAGTCTAAAATCCAACGCAAGCAATTTTCAAATCTATCTTTGCGTAATTTCCCAATCTCTTAAACGAAATCGGGGTACGCAAATACAAGATGGTTGGGGTATTCAGTCAAAATATCGAGTTGGAAATGTCGACTTACACTAATATTGAGTTTTAAACATCGTGACACAGAAATATCGACAGCAAGAATATTGTGGTCAAGAATATCGACTTTAAGGTAAGAGATATAAATTTTAAAAATATAGAAGTGTTTAACATTGTTTGCAAAAATATAGGGGCTTATTTCCAAGCCCCTTGCGCCACCCGTACGTCACTTTTCCCTTGTTAAAAATGACGCAAAAGTGGAGCAAGGGGCTTGTAAATAAGCCCCATAGTTGTTTAAAATATCGATTTTTTAATTAGTGTTATGTATTTTAGTATATATTTTAAATGTATGTGATGTATTTTTTTGTATAAGTATTGTTTATGTTTTTTAATATATGTGTTACATTTTTAGTAGTTATTAATTTTATTTTAATTACATTTTGCATTTTTTAGTTCCGTAGTGGGTTGTGTGTTTATAGGGGAATAGCGTGGGAAATAATTTATTTTTTTATAAATTACTGAATATTTATTTAATTGAGATTTTATAATGTTAACAGTGTTTGTAATTTATTTTGGTTCCTTTTTTGGTGTGGGTTGTTAGGTCTATAGGGGTAATGGGTGGAAGTATTTTTTTAAATTAATTAATAATTAGTGGTTAATTAATAATAATTAATTAATTGACAATTAATTATGGTAATTGTGTAATAAATTGTAGGTGTGGGTTGTGGGGTTTAGAGGGGTAAAGGGTGGGAAGTAATTTATTTTTAATTAATTAATAATTATGTGGTAATTAATATTAATTAATAGACAATTTAATATGAAAATTGTGAATTTAATTTTAGTTGTGGGTTGTGGGGTTTTTAGTGGTACAGGGAGGGAAGTAATTTCTTTTAATTAGCTAATAATCAGTTGATAATTAATATTAATTAATTAATTGATACTTAATTAGGGTAATTGTTTAATTTTTTTGTGTTTGGGTTGTGGGTTTATATGGGTGAACGGTGGGGAGTAAATTAATTTTACTTACTTTATAATTTGTTGTTAAATACTATTAGTTATATAATTGAATTTTTTTCAATTGTGTAATTCATTTTTTTACAGTTTAATTTTAGGTGTGGGTTGTGGGGATCATAGGTGTAAAGGGTGGGAAGTTAATTAATTTTTATGTGTTTTAATTTGTTTTTTAAATAATAATATTTGTTTAATTGATAATTAATTATGTTAATCATGCAAATACATTTTTTTATTTTTGATGTGGGTTGTGAGTTGTGTGTTGTTATAGGCTAGGATGTAAATTGACTAAATTTATGTAATAATTAATGGTTTGTTAATAAATAATTTCTTAATAAAAATATTTGTTTCAAAATAATTTTTTTATTTTATTTAATATAATATTCTTAGGTATTTGTGATATGTATTTAACATTATAATATGTTTTTATTTTTTATTTTTAATATTAAATATATTTTTTTTAATTTTGACATATTTATATTTTTTTGCTTGCTTTTAAAAAAAATATTTTTATTCTGTTGACGATATATATATATTTTTTTAACTGACTGGAGTGAGAATAGTACATTTTACGCTCTTGCAATCCAACACTGTCCCTATTGATGCACTAACTGGAGTGGGAATAGTAAATTTTATCCCTCCGCTATCTAACACTTTCCCTACTGTTGTACTCACTGGAGTGGCAATAGTCATTTTTACCCCTCCGCTATCCAACACTTTCCCTACTGTTGCACTCACTCGAATGGGAATAGTAATTTTTACCACTCCGCTATCCAACACTTTCCCTACAGTTGCACTCAATTGAGTGGGAATAGTAATTTTTATCCCTCCGCTATCCAACACTTTCTCCACTGTTGCACTCACTGGAGTGGGAATAGTAATTTTTACCCCTCCGCTATCCGGCACTGTACCTACTGTTGCACTCATTGGAGTGGGAATAGTAATTTTTACCCCTGCGCTATCCAACATTTTCGCTACTGTTGCACTCACTGGAGTGGGAATAGTAATTTTTACCCCTACGCTATCCAACTCTTTACCTACTGTTGCACTCATTGGAGTGGGAATAGTAATTTTTATCCCTCCGCTATCCAACACTTTCCCCACTGTTGCACTCACTGGAGTGGGAATGGTAATTTTTACCCCTCCTCTAGCCAACACTTTCCCTACAGTTGCACTCACTGGAGTGGGAATAGTAATTTTTTCCCCTTCGCTATCCAACACTTTCCCTACTATTGCACTGACTGTAGCGGGAAATTTAAGTTTAAAGATTTCTAAAAAGTTTAATGTTTTAATTTATAATAGAGTGTTTTTTAAAATAGATTTTATGTTATTGGTATATGTATACATATATATATTTATTTGTTCGATTTTTATATAATTTTAAAATTATAAAATACATTAAAATTACTAGTTTGATAATTGTTTTAAAGTAAATATATATATGTCAATTATTCTATATGTGTGTTTAACTTTTTTAAATTAAGTTTATTTGTTATATTTGTTCAAATGTATATTAAATCTATTTTTTTATAATTACTTTTTTCTTTAATATATGTAATATTTATTAATGTATTATATATATATATATATATATATATATATATATAAAACGATATTTTAAAGAACTATATTTATGACATCAATATTTTTTTTCTCGCTATTTTTGCACTTACGATTATAAGTTTAGGATGTAGATATTTTTGACATTGATATTTTGGTCACGATATTTTTGTATGAGGATATTTTGAGTGTTGATATTTTGTCAGTGTACTGATGGTTGGGCCTGCACATAGACATACAATTACAGGGTATTTATTTTATAACTTTTCCAATTGTTCTGTTTTGTAAAATGGAGAACGCACTCATTCAGAATTCCCGAAAAGTTGGGTTTCCACACCATCATTGTGTCCTATGGTTGTCAATCAGAAATCAAAATGAAAGGGTTAACACATGTTTGTGTAGACATGCACTTACTTGCCAAGCATGAGAGTGATTTTTTACCATTAATTTTTAGCGATTTTTAAGACTTCAATATGCACAACATTTTTTTTAAGGTTAATGTAACTTCTGGATAACAGCTGATGCTGAATTTGACATCCACGTTTAACAATGTATTTCTCACTGATGTCAGTGTTGGCCAATTCATGTGCCACTGTTTTATTATGTTATTTACAACTGATTTAGTCATGAACACAATCAAGGAGTTACTTGAAGATGACAAGGTGGTTCTCAGAGTAGGCAATAACATGCAAGCAGCCGTGACATTACACTGATCTCCTAGCAATGTTTCTCTAACCATTGGAAGCTCATAGAGCATCATATTTCCTTTGTGTACACAAGAACAACAGTTAAAGTTTCCATAGTCCAAATATGTTCGGTAGTGGTAGAACACATCACATGGTGCTACAGTAACTAATATGTGATGAGACTGGAACTTCCTTTTACATATAGAGCCGTCCTAGATACTGCAATGGATGTCCCATAAATTAACATTTAATCATAGGTAATTGACCAAGTGAAATTCACAATTAGTTTAGTTGGCATATATGGTTCTCATGGGTAGAATATTACCATATGATTTGTCAAATCTTCAGTTTTCAGCACAGAATGAGCAGCACATAAGCAGGAAATAACCAGACTCTTAAAATCGCCATTACACTATCTCTAAGCGAATTTGATTGATGCTTAACCATTCATCAATACAAGCATCGGATGTGTTAATTTTTGCCAGGTAAATCTTTCATAAGGTTTTTATATGTGCAATAAAGTATATGTTGTGATTGTCTAAATCAGAAATACGTAAAAATATAAAGTTCTGCTGCAAGATAATTATCAGCCCTGGACGAACAGCTGGGAAACCTTTTCTTCCGAGGCTACACATGGCGTGCATCCATGTTTCTGTGGCCCTCCCCCAACACTAGAATAAGAGTTGACACTGAGTGACAAGGAAAATGTCCCTCTTTAAGGCGCAGTTTACAAACCATTTTGAGTGATTGCTAACTAGGCTCTTGCAGGCTCATCCTTGTTCATGAAGTTTTTTCTTTGAGGTTCTCCATCTCTTATAAATACACTATTGTATGCCTAATGAATTATATTCGTTAAAGTGACTCTTTTGCTTGGATTTCTTGATAGTTCCCTTTAATTGAAAATAAATGGAGCATGAACATTTTTTGACTAATGTTATATCAACTGTCTTACTATTATCAGTGTTTTCCTTTGGGACCTAGAAGAGTTTAGGTTATTTCTCAGTTTGAGTGGTTTCTTTTGCCCTGATCTCCCACATCCTTTGTGGTAATTTGTTGGTTTATTTATCTTTACACATTTTTTCACATTTACATTTCCAATTATATCTTATATGCCCTGTCCTACAAGGTGTTAATTTATATGCCCATACCATGGGGACCCCTGCCCAGTATATCCAATATTTGGAAATGGATATGAATTGGATGTATTGTGAATATATATATTCTTCTCCACTTATTGTATTTACTACCTAGCATATTATACAAGTACTCATTGATGAAGATCATGTACATATTGATCACAATATTTTTTCAGGGGATGATTACACTGATGCCCTATTTCTATGATTTTGGGTGTCCTACTTACAAAGTTCTCCTTAATTAATTTTTTATTATGATTTCTAATCATTGGTAGAATGCCATAATTGACTGATAAATGTATTATGAATGTCAGACAAGATTAGTGCCGAGTATGTTATTTATGATTATAATACCTTGGCCTTTGATATTGACGAACATATCTTATGACAAGTACACAGAAGTCCTGTTTCTATGTTTATAACTTTGGGCGTCCTTTGTACGAAAGTTCCATTGAAATTAAATTTCTGATCATGATTTCATATTAAAGATACAATGTAATATCTGATAGACAAATATATATTAGGATGCCAGATAAGATTATCCCTGAAATTGCACAGAGTATGTTTATGTTAAGGCACCATTTCCGTTATAGCGAAGGCGTGTGAGAGTCATTTTGAACTTGACAAAGTCTACTGGGTAGCTGAAACATGTCATTTTTTTGTGCTAATTAACTGGCCCAATAATTTGGCGTCTATTACTGGATGGGACTGAAGAAAAAAAAATGAGTATATATATATATACACACAAACACACACACATATATATATTCACTGAAAAAACCACAGGTTTCAGGAACATTATAGTTAGTTGGACATTTCACTTGTACAAAACCAGAGAAATGTGGCCGTTATAGTTAGTTCAGCTAACTATAACTCGCGCCCCGCAATGCACTGCTGATGACGTCACATATTACATCATTCATGACATGGTCAGTGACATCACTGATGACATCACTGATGACATCTCAAATGACATCACTGATGACATCACTGATGACATCATCCAGTGACTAAGGGGTCGATTCCGATTCGGGCCGGAAAAAGCACCGACCGACTCGGAGCCGGAAAAATTACCGACCGACACGTACCAGTGGCGCCCGACACGCCAAGTACGATGCAAGCCGCGATAAATCCGACCGACACGTCAGGAAACCAAGCCGACCGACCGAGCCGCTCGGAAAATAGCAATCCGGCCGGAAAAACACGCGAATCCAACCGACCGACACGCACCCGGAACAAATCCGACCGAATCGTACCCGCCAACTCCAACCCGCAAAGTACGATGCAAGGCGCGAAAAACCCGACCGAGTCGGACGGAGGACAAGCCGTACGACCGACACGCATACAAAACCGAGCCGAAGCAACACAATACACCGCGACCGACGCGTACGCAGCATACAAAACTGCACAAACACAGCGTGAACGAAACGGAGAACACCGTACGAGACCAATGCAGGGTCCGACTCGGTCACAAGAACGTTTCCAACATAAACAAACAGCACAAAGGAAAAATCACCCAAAAAAAGGCCAAACAAGCAATTAGCAAGCCAATAAATACTGGGGGGGTGGGGACAGAGAACAAAGACACACCCACAACTCCACCTATATAAAGGACACAAATCACTACCATGAGCCTTTGCAAATGCCATTCCACTGCCAGCACCCAAGAGAAAGCAACCACACACCCACAGCTCACCCCTCACACAAGCCACACACCATCAGCACACCAACAAATACCTACCTCACATACACCCAGCAAAACACACACTCACACACCCTCACCTGCACACCAACTCACACATCACTCACCATCACCACCCATCACCATGCCCCCAAGAAGAATCCCAAGTTCCTAGATTGTGAATTGGAAGTCCTGGTAGACGAGATCCTCAGGGTGGAGCCACAGCTGTTTGGCACTCTGGTCCAACAGACCCCCATGTCGCAGAAAACCAAGATGTGGGAGAGGATCATCAACAGGGTGAACGCCCAATCACCATGTCGGCGCACAAAGACGGACATCCAGAACAGGTGGTATGACGTGCGCAGGAGGGTACGGGACCTGCTGAAGATAGACTACATCAACAGCCAACACACCGGCAGTGGCCCTCCTGCCAAGCCAATATACCTCAGGCCCTGGGAGGAGAAGGTGCGGGCCATCCTTCCGCCAGTGAGCGTATATGGACTAGAGAACATCCCAGAGCCTGGTGAGTACACAACAAATGTACACAATAAACTGCCACAAAACACACACATCACTGTCAAGGGAGAGTCAAACCATGCACACATAGCAATTACACAGCAACTAGAACAGAATCATCCCAAAATGTGTATGTCAGTCAGATAAACACAACACATGCCATCAAAAAAGTCACATCCAACTGTGCCAACACATGTACAAACACAACCACAACTACAGCTAGGCAGTGGCACAAATAGAACTAACACACACATCCACACATGTAGCCACCACAACAACACCAACACACAGTGAAGACCACTCAAAGGAAGGAATTCTGTGTATGCTGGCCAAGTCAGTGTAGCCAATAGCATCATGGGAGTCGCAGTCACACATATTGCCACCCCCACAACTGTCCCATCAACACCACCCTGAACCATGCTCACATCACAGGGAGTGGAGAAGGACTCACAAGATGGCTGACACTGGCTACTGCTGTGGGGAGCACAAGGCCCTGCTGCCAACTGTGCACCAACAAACAGCAGGACACCACTGACTGACATCCTGAGAGACAACTTACACTCCCTGCAATGCAAGCACGTTCCATGGTGGGATATCTGGCTGGCTGGGTGGGAAGGGGGACTTGCAGCACTGACCATAGTCACCAGCACCTCCCCTCACACCCCCCCAACACAAACTCCACAGTACCCACCTGGTAGAATGCAATGCCCTCCATCCTAACACAAGATCCCACAAAGCACCACCACCCTGGGTTATGTTGTGTGAAGCACAGGGACACTCTTGGGACTCTTAGCCAAACAACTGCCAGGACAACACTCCCAGCCATCCTGTCAGCACAGCCAGCCCACCCCACAGGGAAGCAGAGTCAAAAGGAAGGAAGCATGGGCATGCTGGGAAGGGGGGTGGAGGCAATAGCATGATGGGAGTCGTAGTCACAGACATTGCTCAGCCTCACAACTGGCCCATCAACACCACCCTGAACCATGCTCACATCACAGGGAGTGGAGAAGGACTCACAAGATGGCTGACACTGGCTACTGCTGTGGGGAGCACAAGGCCCTGCTGCCAACTGTGCACCAACAAACAGCAGGACACCACTGACTGACATCCTGAGAGACAACTTACACTCCCTGCAATGCAAGCACGTTCCATGGTGGGATATCTGGCTGGCTGGCTGGGAAGGGGGACTTGCAGCACTGACCATAGTCACCAGCACCTCCCTCACACACACCCCCAACACAAACTCCACAGTACCCACCTGGTAGAATGCAATGCCCTCCATCCTAACACAAGATCCTACAAAGCACCACCACCCTGGGTTATGTTGTGTGAAGCACAGGGACACTCTTGGGACTCTTAGCCAAACAACTGCCAGGACAACACTCCCAGCCATCCTGTCAGCACAGCCAGCCCACCCCACAGGGAAGCAGAGTCAAAAGGAAGGAAGCATGGGCATGCTGGGAAGGGGGTGGAGGCAATAGCATGATGGGAGTCGTAGTCACAGACATTGCTCAGCCTCACAACTGTCCCATCAACACCACCCTGAACCATGCTCACATCACAGGGAGTGGAGAAGGACTCACAAGATGGCTGACACTGGCTACTGCTGTGGGGAGCACAAGGCCCTGCTGCCAACTGTGCACCAACAAACAGCAGGACACCACTGACTGACATCCTGAGAGACAACTTACACTCCCTGCAATGCAAGCACGTTCCATGGTGGGATATCTGGCTGGCTGGGTGGGAAGGGGGACTTGCAGCACTGACCATAGTCACCAGCACCTCCCTCACACCCCCCCAACACAAACTCCACAGTACCCACCTGGTAGAATGCAATGCCCTCCATCCTAACACAAGATCCCACAAAGCACCACCACCCTGGGTTATGTTGTGTGAAGCACAGGGACACTCTTGGGACTCTTAGCCAAACAACTGCCAGGACAACACTCCCAGCCATCCTGTCAGCACAGCCAGCCCACCCCACAGGGAAGCAGAGTCAAAAGGAAGGAAGCATGGGCATGCTGGGAAGGGGGTGGAGGCAATAGCATGATGGGAGTCGTAGTCACAGACATTGCTCAGCCTCACAACTGGCCCATCAACACCACCCTGAACCATGCTCACATCACAGGGAGTGGAGAAGGACTCACAAGATGGCTGACACTGGCTACTGCTGTGGGGAGCACAAGGCCCTGCTGCCAACTGTGCACCAACAAACAGCAGGACACCACTGACTGACATCCTGAGAGACAACTTACACTCCCTGCAATGCAAGCACGTTCCATGGTGGGATATCTGGCTGGCTGGGTGGGAAGGGGGACTTGCAGCTCTGACCATAGTCACCAGCACCTCCCCTCACCCCCCCAACACAAACTCCACAGTACCCACCTGGTAGAATGCAATGCCCTCCATCCTAACACAAGATCCCACAAAGCACCACCACCCTGGGTTATGTTGTGTGAAGCACAGGGACACTCTTGGGACTCTTAGCCAAACAACTGCCAGGACAACACTCCCAGCCATCCTGTCAGCACAGCCAGCCCACCCCACAGGGAAGCAGAGTCAAAAGGAAGGAAGCATGGGCATGCTGGGAAGGGGGTGGAGGCAATAGCATGATGGGAGTCGTAGTCACAGACATTGCTCAGCCTCACAACTGGCCCATCAACACCACCCTGAACCATGCTCACATCACAGGGAGTGGAGAAGGACTCACAAGATGGCTGACACTGGCTACTGCTGTGGGGAGCACAAGGCCCTGCTGGCAACTGTGCACCAACAAACAGCAGGACACCACTGACTGACATCCTGAGAGACAACTTACACTCCCTGCAATGCAAGCACGTTCCATGGTGGGATAACTGACTGGGTGGGTGGGTGGGTGGGAAGGAGGTCTGGCTGTCAACCAAACACAATCAATGCAGACCATGTTCACACCCCAGAGAATACATAGAAATGCCCAAATAATGCAGGACAATGTGCCACACCAATATCAACCCCTGACTGTGACGACTTAGGACAATACAATGTACAGGCCCGCACCCCGAGGCACAGTCACAACTGTCAGGTGTGTCAACCACTGATGCCTGCAGAAACATGACATACATTGTTTGTGTCTCCCAAAAACAGGTGATGATAGGGACACAGCAGCAGACGCTGAGGAGTCCCAGTCCCAGGCTCAAGAGGATGCCGAGCTCACTGGCGTCGTACAGCCTCTGTCCTCCTCGGACGATGAAGAACAACCTGGCACATCCGGTGCAAGTCAACATGCTGCACCAGCAGGACCACCAGCTGCAGCACCAGCAGGTCCACCAGCTGCACCCCCTGCACCCACCCCTCCAACGACTGTCACCACGAATACCATCCCTGCCGACATGGACAGAATAAGGAACAACACCAGCGCAGTGACCCTGGACCAACCTGGGGCCATGGACACCACCACCACCACCACCCCCAAGGTGGACCAGGGTTATCTGTGCGTGCAACTGCACACACTGCACATGTCAGCAGGGGTGGTGGGAGGGGTGGGAGACAGAGGTCGCTGCTTGCAGACGTTGCTGGTGTGCATGAAGACCCACAACTGGTACGCATAGCTGATGCGTACCAGTCCAGCACCGGAGAGCTCAGCCAGGTAGTGGGGCTCCTCAGAGACATCAAACAGCAGCAGGCTGCCCATCATGCCCGCTTGGACTCCCACATGTCCCGCGTGGAGTCCAAGTGGGATGTACTACATGAGATGACGGCGGTGCACAGGGACATTTTACAATGCCTCCGCCAGATGAACAGCAACCAGTCCACACCTCCCTGTGTGCCAACAACATCTGGTACCGAACAAACTGCAACTGCCACAGGGAGGGAGGAGGACTCTGGCGGAGAGTCCCCTGCACCGCAGCAGCCTGCACTTGAGGGCCCCCCCCAAGAAGAGGGGTCGTCCGAGGAGGGGAAAGTGAGAGGCTGATGGCCAAGCGCAACTCCCAGGAAGCCTGAACCTGTTCTGGATTTTCGCCTTTGTGCACAGACTGTTCACCCTGTTGATGGCAACACTACTCCCACACATTGCATGGGGAGTACAAGTTGGAACAATGTGTCAGACAACTGTGGCCCCGATACTGGGGATCCTGTCTACCTGGACTTTCTATTCATCTAGGAACTTGGGATTGCAAGATTCATGTACAGCACAATCCATCCTATGCACTATTATCACAGATGTATCACAATAAACACACTAATACACCATACTTGCCTCTGTCGTGATTCCAACGTGGGTGCTGTTATGGGGATGATGAACTGCAAAATTACACTGTGTATGCGAACTGCAACAGCAAGGACAACACAGGCATGTGAGTACAGGCAACGTGACACATATGAGGGAGACACACCACCAGGGCTACACAACACATACACACCTAGGCCATCTGACTCATTGCCTACACTGATGTTGCCAGGGAAGACGGTGCAATGCACAGACACCACACCCATTCCCAGTTGTAGTCAAGTAGCCCACAGGTGCAGTAAGCAAATGGCAGTCAAATGTGTGACCACAGACAACGCACATCACTAAGTGAAGCACAGGTTTATTACACAGTAGCAACATGCCGTAACCACTACAGATGCAAGGTAACTCCACCTGGTAGCGGGCACACAGTCAACAACTGTAGACAGAAGGAAGTCCATGGGTGTGGCGCACATCACCTGTAGGGACACAACAGCTACCAGCCTGGATGTGCAATCACGTCGTCGGTGGACACAGTTGACCAAACGAATCTGAAAGTACCCTGTGAAGGACAGAAATGACACACAGTCAAAAGCAATGCAGTACAGGACAGAACAGCAAAACTCATGCACAATACATGTTACAAGATACCCACCCAGAACCAAGTTAGCATGTCAACACTGTTGGGGAGTACAGCCCACCTGTCACCACACATCGCAACACACATCCTGTCAAGTAGCCCATGGACACACTCCAACAGCACCAGAGCACCACCCACACATCATGCCAACTCACATCATTCACATGACACCTCAGGATACTCACATTCAGCTAAAGAAGTTGGTGATGAGCTGTGTGCGGACATCACCATCACCATCATCATCATCATCATCGTCACTGGCATCGTGGTCCAGGCCAGGATCCTCCACAGGTGGCGGATGTTGGTCATCGTCATCCTGGATGAGAGGCAACTCCTTCCGCACTGCCAGGTTGTGGAGCATGCAGCAGACGATGATAATCTTGCACACTTTCGCAGGGGCATATGGGAGGGACCCTCCGGTCTTGTCCAGGCAGCGGAAGCGGCTCTTCAGGAGACCAAAGGTCCGCTCAATCACTCTCCTGGTCCGACCATGTGCCTCATTGTAGCGCATCTGGGCAGGTGTCACAGGGTTCCTGAGGGGTGTCAGCAACCACGGCATGTTGGGGTATCCCGAGTCACCTACGGACAGACAAGTGCACATCAGCTGACTTGGAAAAGTGGGCGGAATACTACAGATCAGATCACACACAATGGCACAAAGTCAGTACACACCGACAAGCCAGGCACGCTGGTTCTGCATCTGTGCCATCAACCTGGGGATGCGACTACTCCTCATCACAAAGGCATCGTGTGCTGAACCAGGGAAACGGGCACACACGTGTGTGATGGTCATGTCTGCAAGACACACCACCAGTGCATTGACCGAGTGGTAGTGCTTGCGGTTCCTGTAGGCCTGCTCCTGGGCCTGTGGTGGTACCAAAGCCACATGTGTCCCATCAATGGAGCCAATGACATGCGGCATCCTCCCCAGGGCATAAAAGTCACTC
The DNA here is from genome assembly GCA_963921515.1 of Calotriton arnoldi. NCBI lineage: Eukaryota > Metazoa > Chordata > Amphibia > Caudata > Salamandridae > Calotriton > Calotriton arnoldi. Next base: position 17,718 of record CAWUFW010022199.1, on the reverse strand, counting down.
TTCACGTCAGTGAGTCGTCGCTGTCTAGGGAAATAGATGTACCGGTTCAGGAAGAGCAACATTGCCAGCAAGAAATCGCGGAGCACACGGCTGAACATGGTCTGTGACATCCCACCAGCAGACGCCACAGTATGTTGGAAGGTACCGGTGGCAAAGAAGTGTAGGGCTGCCATCACCTTCACCTTGGGGGTCAGCGCTGTAGGATACGGCCGGCCAGGCTGCAAATGTGGGGACAACTGCACTGCAAAATCCTCAATCAGCTGCCTGGTGAAGCGGTACCGTCGGATGCTGTCCCGTTCCACCATCGTTGCCAGGTCTGGGAATGGCCGATGGACAGCAGGAGCCCTGCAGTGCAGAGGAGAAGTAAGCAAGATCGTCAGTCACCCCACATATGCGGCATTGAACACACTCAAGATCCCAACATACATCATCATGAGGCACAACTACATGAAGTGTGCAGTACCGGAACGACATGTATGGTACATACATGGCCAACATCTGTCAACACGGTCCTACAGGTGGCATCAATTTGTCCCAGGTTGGCCCATTGGATATCATGATGCTGTGTCACAGTCACCCCCCAGTGACATGTGAGGACAGATGTGCCCCAGGCACCACAGCTCAACGACAGGCACATTCCCAGGGACCCTGTAATGCCACATGGACACTGGCATCACCTGGAGTATCATGTGTACACCACAACAAAACAAACATGACCCCCACAGGTAGTGGCCACACTTGCCATGGCAGGAGAGCCATGGACGTCTGTGACACACACGCACAACATCAGAGTCCATGCACACACAACGTGGATGTGGAGACTGTCTCCCATTGTGCACATGAAATCAGAGACATTGTAAACACTACATGCACAAATACTGTGGAGGGCCATCACTATTGTGCCACTGGGACACCCTGGCTCAAACATACCGTCCCACATGGGACTCACGGGGTATGTGACATGACATACACAAACACCACTGTGAAATGTGACCATGACACATGCACAGATATGAACAGTTGCACATCACAGTGGTCACGTACACGTAACACCCAGGATCCTGTCCCCATTAACACGTGCACAGCCTGGGGGTGGCTGCCCACAGGTGACACCCACAGGACAACATGTACACCAACATACACACAATAGGAAATGCAGCCTTACATGCCTTATGATAAGGTTTGGACAGGCTGTCGTGATGTAGGTGTGCCCCTCACTCCCTGGGAGCTATCTGTGGCTGGCACATGTCCATCTGAGACAGGCATGCTGACCTATGCCAGTCACATATACAGTGATGCGTTGAACAGCAATGGACCGATCGGTGCCTCCGGCCGGCCCATTGCATTCAATGTGTGCGGGTACGCGTTGTACCCCTGTGCGCGTTGAACAGCAATGGACCGATCGGTGCCTCCGGCCGGCCCATTGCTTTCAATGTGTGCGGGTACGCGTTGTACCCCTGTGCGCGTTGAACAGCAATGGACCGATCGGTGCCTCTGGCCGGCCCATTGCATTCAATGTGTGCGGGTACGCGTTGTACCCCTGTGCGCGTTGAACAGCAATGGACCGATCGGTGCCTCCGGCCGGCCCATTGCTTTCAATGTGTGCGGGTACGCGTTGTACCCCTGTGCGCGTTGAACAGCAATGGACCGATCGGTGCCTCCGGCCGGCCCATTGCATTCAATGTGTGCGGGTACGCGTTGTACCCCTGTGCGCGTTGAACAGCAATGGACCGATCGGTGCCTCCGGCCGGCCCATTGCTTTCAATGTGTGCGGGTACGCGTTGTACCCCTGTGCGCGTTGAACAGCAATGGACCGATCGGTGCCTCCGGCCGGCCCATTGCATTCAATGTGTGCGGGTACGCGTTGTACCCCTGTGCGCGTTGAACAGCAATGGACCGATCGGTGCCTCCGGCCGGCCCATTGCATTCAATGTGTGCGGGTACGCGTTGTACCCCTGTGCGCGTTGTACCTCAATGGACCGATCGGTGCGCACCCATTGACAATGGGCTTGCCTGGCAACGGACGCGTTTTCGAATTTCGAACGAGTCGGTTGCTGGAAAATCAGTTGGTCACCCACAACAATGTTGCAAAATCATGTATGTCATGAAGTTGAAATTTTGAAGGATGCTGTGGGCGTGTTTTGGTGCTGCTATTCCATGGATTGGCCAGATTCAGAAGATGCAAACGACTTGGACCTATCACTTTGGACACAAGGGACAGTATCTGCCTCTCCAGCACATATATATTGCTGCCTGTTCCCCTGAGAGCCCACTTGCCTGCACTACATGCTCCAGGACGACATCTGCCACTGCACTGCTGCTGTCTCTGCCCCTCTGGACCCTGCAATGGCACGTACTGTGGAGAGAGCCCCAGCCTTCAGCCTTGAGGAGAACCAGGCCCTGCTGGACAGCCTACTTCCACAGTACAGCAAGCTGTATGGGACACCAGGGGAGCAGGTGAGTGTTCTGTGCACTGCCTTTCTGAATGTGCATTTTGTCTGACTAGCAAGGCTGAGAGTCAGCACACCACTGGCTAGCAGGCTCACTGAGTAGTTGTCACCCCCATAGTGTGTGGTGACTTGCACTGGACAGGTATGGTGCAGTGACAGTGCTTCTGAACAGGGTTTTACTCCCCATGCAATGATACCATGTAGTGACTTCTGGAAAACTGTCCATGGGCAGCCGTGCACTGCCTGGGTACACCATGTGCCCCTGTGATTGCGACATGTATATGCAACTGTGTCATGCACGGATATGTTGCATGTGTAGTAATGGCCTTATCACTTTGTCATCCTGACAGGCTTCTGCCCATCGGAAGCATGAGATATGGAAGGACATCGTCCGGGCTGTCCGGTCCGTGGGGGTCTACAAGCGCCGGATCCGCAACTGCCAAAAGAGGTGGCAGGACCTTCGGGGCTGGACCCGGAGGATTGCACGGGTCCAGCTGAAGCTGTCGCCTCCTCGCAGGAGGGGCGGAACACGGACCCTGACCCCCACATGCTCAGGATCCTGGCGGTGGTCTTTCCAGACCTGGATGGGCAGCTGAAGGCCAGAGAGCAGCAAGGAGGGGGTGAGTCAAAGACTGCACTGTGTACTCTGTCTAACATGCTATGTGCCCTCCTCGGGCCAGGTTGAACTGCCACAGTACAGCAGTCATGTTGTCCAGGAGCCATGTCCCTCTATTGTGCACTGCCCACTCCTCATCTGATACCCAGGTGTGGCCCTTACATGCAGGGAATTCTGTCACTTAGGACTGTGTCCTTGCAGTTTGCTTGACTCAAGGTGGGAGACAGCATCTGTTTCCCTGACTCTGTGGTGGGCATCATGGGTGGGTCCATTGCTTACACAATGCCTGTATTCTGACATGTATTCAGCGTGTTACTTTGATCTGTGGTCCAATTGCTGAGCTGATCCACCACATGTGGCTGGGGTACCTGGCACACACCCATGCTGCGGGTGGGAACAATGTTTGGGCCCCAGGAGTATGTATATGACGTGTGTCACACATACTTAGCCAGCTGCCTACAGTCCAGGGCTCATCCCTCATTCATGTGGGGCTGGACAGTCATGCCTACTCCAGGCCATACAATACACTCTGTACTCCCACTCCCGTGTATCAGCGGACACATTGTGCACAGTGATTTGACCCCTCAGGTGTCTGCCTCTGTGTCAGTGTGCTGTGGATTAGTCGCCAGGACTGCTGTGGAGTTTCTTGGTAGGGGCTCAGCATGCCACTGGAGATGTGACCATAGGAGACGATACTTGTGTGACACATAGGTGTCTGATCAGCTGCCCATGCAGAATGGGGCATGTAAATGTGAAGTTCAGGCAGCTGTTCCCCATGCACAGCAGAGTGTGAGGGGCTCAGGTTCAGAGGGTAGTGTCACAGGTCTCCCATATGTCCAATAGGTATGACCTGGACAGATGAGGGTTAAGAGGATGTGTTGTGGGGGGATGTACATGTGCACTTGTGCAGCTCCAGGACTTGCATTCCCCATGACCTACTATTGTGACACAGTGCAGAGTGTTGTTGTCTGGCTGCAAAGTCATACATCACTGAGACAGTGATGTATGACTTTGCAGTCATGCCTCCGCCATGGCATGTGTCTACTGATTGGTGATCCTGCAGGGGAGTGACATGTGCTACATGCACACCATAGTGGCGCTGGCTATCAGGACATGGGTGCATCATGGTGTCTGTCGCTGGTATGCATCACATGCATTTCCTATTTGACTCTGGGCATCCCTTACATCCGTAAACCTGTACTGACTCAGTGGCAAGAGCTGTGATGTGTCCACACCGTGTCCTCTGCACTGTCCAACTACTGTGTACTTGGTGCATGTGTCAACACTGGGGTGTTGCAATCCAACAGACACCAGACAGATGGGTGCAAGGCCATGTGGGATGTGAGTGCCATGCTTGGCATCAGACTGACAATTGACTTCTCCTGTTCAATTAGTGCACTTTTAGCAATGTACAACTAATGATGCCAGGGCTTGCTCTGTGATGTGCTGTGCTCACAGTGGTGTGTGCGTTATGTGCAGGTGACTGATGTCTGTCTGTTTCCCCATTGTTTGCAGATACATCCACGGCCACGGAAGGGGACAGCTCCACGGACCAGGAGGAGCCGGAGAGCCAGACTGGGTCAGCAGCCGAGGAGTGGTCGGAGGGACCCAGTGGCATGGAGGGCGAGGGGAGCCACACCGAGGAGTCCTCAGCAGCATCCACCTCAGCTGAGGACCAGAGCAACTCGGAGGATGACTCCCTTGTGGAGGCGGGTGTCAGCAGCCACCACACCCCAGCTAGTGTTGCTGTCCCCGCCACCACCAGCACCACCACCGCCCTCCCATCGGCTCCCATTCCCCAGGTCCGTGGAGGCTCCCATGTCCGGGAGCGTGTCTCCTTTGGGCCAGGCACCGCACCCCCTGCCCCTGTGTCCCCTGCTGCCCTGAGTGAGGAGTCTGTGTACCTCCTTCGCCAGCTCCATGTAGGGCAGACAGCCATGCTGAGTGTCCTCCATGCGCACACCGCGCTGTTGACTCAGCTGGTGTCGTTCATGGAGGGCATCTCATCGGGCATGTCTGACCTACAGAGGGGCAATAGGTCCATGGACTCCTCCCTGACGGCAGCAGTGTCCCTCCTCAAACGGTCCCTCACCCCTCCTGCCTCTGCTCCATCCACACTCCCCAGCACCTTACCCATCCCAGGCACACACACACTGGCACAGGCACACACCAGCACACACACATCCAGCACACTGACACACACGCCAATGACAAAACGCACACGCACGCACATTCAGGGGACTGAAGCCAGACTCACAGGGGATGGGGCCCTGGAACACACACACGCATCCACATGCACTGCGCAGTCCTCAGTTCCCTCTCCCTCCAAAGCACCCTCCCTTGCCTCACCTGCAACCCCAAAGTCACAGCAGCTCTTCCTCTGTGACCTCGGCCTCTTCCCCACCGATGAAGCTGCCCCAGCATCCCGGGGGAAGAGGAAGCCCACCCACACGGAGCAGAGTGCCCCTCGCCCCCGGACACCCTCCCCCAGGCGCAGACGGACTGAGGCCCCCACCCGCAAGTCCCCCGGAGTGGTAAGAGCAAGACCCCGCCACCGCCCTGCAGCTCAGGCACAAGGTCTCCGTCCTCCATCCCTCAGGCCCCCACTGCACAGGTGCCCCCACCACACCCTGCCCCAGGTTCCCCCACCCACAGATATACCATCCCCAAGATGCTCCGGCCTTCTCCCCCTGCCACTTGCTCTCCCAGCACCACACCCCCCGCTGCGCTTGTCTGTGCCACTGATGTGGTGAGGGTGTCCTCCCCCTCTGTCCAACCCACCTTGCCTGTTCCCCATTCTCCTCCCCTGGAGGTAGGCACTGCAGTGGAGTCCACTACCGCCCTGTCTGACTTGGGCACTGCAGTGGCGGACCTGTCCACCCCATCTGCAGGGTCCACTGCAGTTGTGCCGGCACCCACGACATCTGAGTCATGCCCCCCAGTTGTGCCGGCACACACCATGTCAGACACCTCCACTGCAGTTGTCAGTGGCTCTCCAGCACCCACCACCCCTTCCCTGACTCCCCTGGTGAGCCCTGATCCTGTCCCTGCGGTGCCTGGCCTGCCCCCCGGTTGCCCCTCCTAGTGGATTGTCCCTGGTATTGTGCAGGCATGCGTAGGGTGACATCTGCCAGTGTCACCCTGTTTGAACTTTGACAATGGACTGGCCATTGGCCTTTGCTCTAATTTCTTCTGGACGTCGTTATCAAACAACACATATGCTGAATAAAGCAACTTTCTTTTCTCTAGTGCTCATGCTTCAGATGTACATGTTGTTGGTGCAGCTAACCATGCCCTTGCTGCAGTGATGGTGATATCTGGTCTCATGATTATGAAGTGTTACTGTGCAGGAACCCATGTGGTCCAGGGGGAATGTGTCCTATCATGTGGTGTATCCATGTCATCAATAGCAGCATCTGAGGGTGTCATGTGTTCAGTATTTGGCAATGGGTTTCCTACTTACATTGGCAATTTCATATCTGTGGCTTCCACCCCTGCACATCTGTTGTGCCTGCCATCGTTGCATTTGTCTACTTCCCTGACCGTGTTGCCATCTCCAGTGGACATGCAGGTTTGGGCATCAATGGGGAGGGACTCATCCGTGTAGTCAGTGCAACATTGCTATACAAGTGTGTTGGATCTGTGCTGATGATTCCGTTGGCACATCCATGACCAGGCTGATGTGATGGGAGCCCTCATTTGGTGCTAATTGTTGATTGTGTGACCAAGTGCTCAGCTGACATGATGGGGCCCTACTGAGGCAACATATGGCACAGCTTTCCTCACACAGGAGTGGAGTCCCCTCATGGCAGTGTGTACACGTGTGACATTGCCTGCGCCCAAGGTGTGTGTTGTATGTGCATGTCTGTGTGTTCACTTCCATTCATCTGCGCATGCTGTGATCCCTAGTGTTGTACCTGTTTGTGATGCTTGCTGACTTGAGCTATGTTCCCCCAAAGTCTTCTCCCTGTGTTCTCTGTGATGTGGGTGCATGGCACATTACTGGTCATCAGGGTGTCACCCATAGGTGTGTTTGCTGTCAGGGCAGAGTTTGTGTGCAGACGCAGATGGGTCACAGTCAGGTTTCCCTTTGGCACTTGTTGTTTGCCCCTGTCATGTGATTTCCAGTTTGTGTTATCTTTCAGTGATTGTGACACGTTGTGTGTGTGACTGCTGGCACTCCTTAGGGTCCGGGCTGCAATGTTGGTTGTTGTCTATGTGTGTTCTTTGTGGGTGACCTTGGCTTCTTCATTGGTGTGTGACTGTGGCTGGGATCCCATTGGTCGGTGTGGTATTGCCGTCATGTCCATGTACAGCGTAGTGTGCAGTGTGTCAGACATTCAGGAGTCTTGTTGAGTGTCCATGTGTGATGTGTTTCTACACCTTGGTTCCCACCCACCACCCTGGAATAGTCATGGGTGCATGTGCAATGTCACCAGTGCATGTGTACTTCACTGCTGCACATTGTTGGAGGTCGAGGGGTGTGGTCTTGAGTGTGTGCAGATGAGAGTTGTTGCCCGGCTAGTCCCCTGCCTCCATGTTGGCCTTGGCTTACTGGCCATGCTGATTGATTTGTGCTTGTGTAGGTGTGATGGTAGTTTGTTGCTCAGGACACCTGACTGTGGTTCACAGTGTGAACGACATTTAGCTTTGTCATCACAGTGGTATTTTTATTCAGCCCAGGGTCACCACATTGTGGGGGCCCTGGGGGTGGTGCTGTGGTGTGTCTGTGACTTGCTGTGTCAGTTGTTGTTCCTACGTGCCTGTGTGACATGTGTGTTTTGTGCTCCCTCTCACCTGTCAATGCCTGCTTGCCCACATAGGGGATTTGGATCCATGAGTTACCTTAGTGTGGCAGTGTATGCACATCTGTATGATTGGTATTCAGCTCTCCTCATGTGTTGTGTTGTTGCCTGGGGACACTGGCACCCCCACCCCTCACCTGCTGTGTATGATGACAGTGTTGGTCTGCCTGTTTGTGTTTGTGCATCTGCACCACTGCATTGGCATATCTTGGGTGTGCCATTGGCTGTATGTTGTTTGGTGTGTTTCCCCTGCTGTCCCTGGGACTCCTAGGTCATCGGTCAGCACAGTGATCATGGTTTGTGTGTCCCATTGCTGCCATGGTATGGTATCTGTTCACCTCACATCTGCTGTCTCCACAGGGTATCTGCATTTGTGTGCCCATTGGTGCAAATATGTGGTTCTGCATTCTGATGGTCACTTCTGTCATTGTGTCATTGATGACTGTTGACGGTCTCAGCCCCCATGGGTGTTGTTTGTCTGCACATGGCCAAAGGAATGTTTCATTTGCACTGCAGTATTTGGCTCCCCCAATTTATGTTGCAATGGGACACATACACTACTTTGCCACAGATGAGTTTTTGGTTCTGTGACCAGGAATGATCCATGCAGTTTGGCAGTTGCAGCTCTTTCTTTGTCAACAATTACCTTTTGGTCACTGTGATGATGAGGGTGTAGACCCCATTGCCACAATGGTCAAAATGTGCTTCAGCTATGGACCCCACACTTGCCTTTTGGTCACTGTGATGATGGGGGTTTAGTCCCCATTGCCACAATGGTCAAAATGTGCTTCAGCTATGGACCCCACACTTGCCTTTTGGTCACTGTGATGATGGGGGTTTAGACCCCATTGCCACAATGGTCAAAATGTGCTTCAGCTATGGACCCCACACTTACCTTGTGGTCACTGTGATGATGGGGGTTTAGGCCCCATTGCCACAATGGTCATGGGCTGCTTGCATTGTGGGTGCCACACACATATATGTGTGGCACATGTGCTAGGGGGTCACATTGTATGTTCAAAGTCATGTTCGGTGTTGTAGACATTTGACACAGCCTGCTCACACGCTTGTCATGGTGGTGGGGGGATGTCTTCATCTTGCATTCCCTAGGTTGTGGTGTGCTTGTTGTGTCATGCATTGTCCATCCTATGAGTGGGGGTGGTAGTAGTGGTAGGCATCCAGCCCCCCTGGCTAAGGGTGGTAGTAGTGGTAGGCATCCTGCCCCCCTGGCTAAGGGTGGTAGTAGTGGTGGGCATCCTGCCCCCCTGGCTAAGGGTGGTAGTAGTGGTGGGCATCCTGCCCCCCTGGGTGAGGGTGGTAGTAGTGGTGGGCATCCTGCCCCCTGGCTAAGGGTGGTAGTAGTGGTAGGCATCCTGCCCCCCTGGCTAAGGGTGGTAGTAGTGGTGGGCATCCTGCCCCCTGGCTAAGGGTGGTAGTAGTGGTAGGCATCCTGCCCCCTGGCTAAGGGTGGTAGTAGTGGTAGGCATCCTGCCCCCTGGCTAAGGGTGGTAGTAGTGGTGGGCATCCTGCCCCCTGGCTAAGGGTGGTAGTAGTGGTAGGCATCCTGCCCCCTGGCTAAGGGTGGTAGTAGTGGTGGGCATCCTGCCCCCCTGGCTAAGGGTGGTAGTAGTGGTGGGCATCCTGCCCCCTGGCTGAGGGTGGTAGTAGTGGTGGGCATCCTGCCCCCTGGCTAAGGGTGGTAGTAGTGGTGGGCATCCTGCCCCCTGGCTAAGGGTGGTAGTAGTGGTGGGCATCCTGCCCCCTGGCTAAGGGTGGTAGTAGTGGTAGGCATCCTGCCCCCTGGCTAAGGGTGGTAGTAGTGGTGGGCATCCTGCCCCCCTGGCTAAGGGTGGTAGTAGTGGTGGGCATCCTGCCCCCTGGCTAAGGGTGGTAGTAGTGGTGGGCATCCTGCCCCCCTGGCTAAGGGTGGTAGTAGTGGTGGGCATCCTGCCCCCCTGGGTGAGGGTGGTAGTAGTGGTGGGCATCCTGCCCCCTGGGTGAGGGTGGTAGTAGTGGTGGGCATCCTGCCCCCCTGGCTAAGGGTGGTAGTAGTGGTAGGCATCCTGCCCCCTGGCTAAGGGTGGTAGTAGTGGTGGGCATCCTGCCCCCTGGCTAAGGGTGGTAGTAGTGGTAGGCATCCTGCCCCCTGGCTAAGGGTGGTAGTAGTGGTAGGCATCCTGCCCCCGTGGGTGAGGGTGGTAGTAGTGGTAGGCTTCCTGCCCCCTGGCTAAGGGTGGTAGTAGTGGTAGGCATCCTGCCCCCTGGCTAAGGGTGGTAGTAGTGGTGGGCATCCTGCCCCCTGGCTAAGGGTGGTAGTAGTGGTAGGCATCCTGCCCCCTGGCTAAGGGTGGTAGTAGTGGTGGGCATCCTGCCCCCCTGGCTAAGGGTGGTAGTAGTGGTGGGCATCCTGCCACCCTGGCTAAGGGTGGTAGTAGTGGTGGGCATCCTGCCCCCCCTGGGTGAGGGTGGTAGTAGTGGTGGGCATCCTGCCCCCCGTGGGTGAGGGTGGTAGTAGTGGTGGGCATCCTGCCACCCTGGCTAAGGGTGGTAGTAGTGGTGGGCATCCTGCCCCCCCTGGGTGAGGGTGGTAGTAGTGGTGGGCATCCTGCCCCCCCTGGCTAAGGGTGGTAGTAGTGGTAGGCATCCTGCCCCCGTGGGTGAGGGTGGTAGTAGTGGTAGGGCTTCCTGCCCCCTGGCTAAGGGTGGTAGTAGTGGTGGGCATCCTGCCCCCTGGCTAAGGGTGGTAGTAGTGGTAGGCATCCAGCCCCCTGGGTTGGGGTGGTGGCGCGCATTCAGGCCCCTGTGTGCATATGTGGCATTGGTGATGGGCATCCCGCCCCTATGGTGCTGCTGTTGCTGGTGTAAGTATATTCAGATTCCCAGTGTATGTGTGTGATGTGTCGTGTACGTGTTGTATGTGTTTTGTGGTTGGTGTCTGACTTACCTTCTGCGCCGTACGCGTCCGTGCCTGTTCCGGTAGTAGATGTAGAATATTGGTATGATCGGGACGAAGGGATTCATGGTTGGTTCGTGTCGTTCGTCCTTCTCGTTGCTTCGCGTCGTCCTCGTCGCTTCGCTTCGTCCTCGTCGCTTCGCATCGTCCTCGTCGGTGCCGTGTTCGTCTCGTAGCCGTGGATCGTGTTGTGGCGCGATTCGGAGCTTATGTGCGCCTCTCCCGGATGCTTTGACGTGCCGTGCGTAGCGACGGGTTCGGCGCGTACGGAAAGCGCATCGTACTTGTTCGGCCGGACGGGGCTGCATTTTCCCTTCCGTGCGACTCGATTCGGCGTTTCCGGATTCGCCTCGGTCGGAGAACAGGACCTGGTTTGGGTGAGTACGGATCGGCCGGAATTTTTGCTGTTGTGCGCATCGTACTTGCTCGTTCGGTGTGCTGTACGGATCGGTCGGGAAACTGGCTTTCGCATGGCTTTTTTCCCGACCGAATAGTATTGGGTGCGCCTCCGACCGAGATCGGAATCGGCCCCTATGTGTTTCTGTAAAATTTAAATATGTTTTATATATATATATGCCAAGGTGTATTGAAGAATGAGTGGGTGTATAAGTGTCTGAATGGATGATTTAGTAGGTGCGTGACTGACTGTATAAGTGAGTGATTAATCGTGTCTTACTGAATGCATGGGTTAGTGACTAAACTGTGTGAATGTCTGTATTAGTCTGTCAGTTGGTGTGTAAGCGGCTGCATGGGTTGGTGAGTAGCTACATGAGTGTCTATATGGGTTATTGATTGGTTGCCTGAGTATCTGTATGGGTGCCTGTGTGTCTCTGTTTGGTTGGATGGGGGTGTGTGTTTTTGTGCATATATGTATGAGTGGGTGATTCACTGGGTGTATGGGTTCAAGAGTATATCTGTGAAGGGCTGTATGGTTGGGTGAGTGTAGGAATGGGTGTGTTGGTGAGTGTTTAGATGTCTCAGTGGTACATGTGTGAGTAACTACATATGTGAAAGGCAGTATATGTGAGTGTTGGAGTATACAAATGACTATATGTGAGAGTGAGTGATTGTGAGAATGGCTGTATGAATGAGTGTCTGCTTGTATTACTTATTGTATAAGAGTGTAAGTATGTGTTAGTATATGTTTGAATAAGTGAGGTGGTGTGTGTATAACTGTATAGGTGAGTAAATGGGAGTGTGATTGATTCTTTGCATGACTGACTAGGTGTGTGAGTAACTCTATGGATGAGTGGCGGTGTGCGAGTGTCTGTATAGGTATATGAGTGCATATGATAGTGCTGTATTGATGGTTGACTGCATGTATGAGTGACTGTATGTGTGAATGAGTGGATGTGTGTGTAGACCTAGGAATCAGTGTGTGGGTATGTAGTAACTAGTATTGGTGTGTCTATGGTTTCGAAAATGGTAGTCTGTATTTTAGAGTGGGTGTATCAAAGGTTATATTAGGGTATGAAGAGGTGCATCAGATTATCACGTGGATGATGTCATCAGTGATGTCATCAGTGATGTCATTTGAGATGTCATCAGTGATGTCACTGACCATGTCATGAATGATGTAATATGTGACGTCATCAGCAGTGCATTGCGGGGGCGCAAGTTATAGTTAGCTGAACTAACTATAATGGCCGAATTTCTCTGGTTTTGGACAAGTGAAATGTCCAACTAACTATAACGTCCCTGAAACCTGTGGTTTTTTCAGTGAATTTCAAAGGTTTTTTAAATGCTAATTTATAACTATGCCTACAGAGCTAGGACATGTGCAGAAAAAGGAAGAAATGCGCAGAAAGAAGCAAGAGAAATGCAGAAAGAGGCAACAGAAGTCCAGAAAGACGAGGAAAGGTGCAGAAAGAAGCAAAAGATGTGCACAAAGAACCAACAAAGGAGCAGAAAGAGGCCTTGTTGCAAAGTCATCCTGTGCCCCCAACTTTTTGCTGACGGGTACTGGTGGTAACTGACTCTGACTAACCAGGCCTAGAGCCAGTGCAATGCTAAAAGACACTTAGAATACAGTGAAAACACCTACATACACTAGGGAACACTATGCGTTGGAGTACCCCTGTGATTGGCATGACCTCCTCTGTAAGGCCCTAGAACATAATAGGGCGGGGGGATTAAAACTACCTCGAAGTCAGAGGTGCAGAAAGATGCTTCTTTAAGTAGTAGTCATGTTTGCAGAGTGGTGGAGAAAGAGTGCTGGGCCTCCGACCAGCGCTCAGGAATTCCGCTGCATAGGATTTAGAGGAGGTACTAGAAGGGCTTATTGGCACCCAAAGTCCCTCAGGAGTAAATTGGACTTCATTCCCCATCCCATAGTCTGCCAGAAGGCGCGTTTGCAGAGTGGTGGAGAAAGGGGGCATGTCCTCCGAAGACGTCTTAGCAATCCCACTGTGTGGGACTTACTGGAGGTAACAAGAGGGTAGTTGACCCCCAAGGACAACCTTGGGGGCCAACTACCCCTCCTATTACCTCAGGAAGTCCCACACAGCAGGATTGCTAAGTTCTCATAGCAGGCCACGCCCCTTTGCCCACCACTCTGCAAACGCGCTCCCTGGCACGCTCTTGGATGGGGATTGAAGTCCCCTTTGCTGCTGGGGGTCCTTTAGGGGCCAACTAGCCTACCTCTTACCTCCAGTAAGCCCCATACAGTGGGATTGCTGAGAGGTGTACAATGGCCACGCCCCCTTTCCCCATGAATCTGCAAACGCGCCCCTGGCACGTTGTAAGTTGGGAAATTAAGTCCCCTTGAATACTGAGGGTCTCTGGGGGCCAACTAGCCCACCAGGTACCTCCAGTAAGCGCCACACAGCTGGCATTGCAGAGAGTTGGTCCGAGGCCACGCCACCTTTTTACACCACTCTGCAAACGCACCTCTTGGCGCACTGCTGCTCGGGGGATGAAGCCACTTGTGTCCTGATGTTTGTTCCAAGAAGGACGGGTTTCATGCTTGTCTTCGTTCTGAAAGAATCGTACGCAAACTGTTAGTATTTTTTTTATTATTCTGATTAAAGTGCAGGTTAGGAAGAGGGCCCCTGTTTCCTAATGAACATTCAGAGTTCATGATGTAGATGAACGGAGGCGTCTCATTGCCTAGAGGCCCCTGGAGAGAAAGCAGGTTTCAGCGCCTGGATGTTGGCCCTGCTGTGGCTCACGTGCACGCTCCGGTGCCTTTACGGTCACCAACATTCATTATTCGGGGGAGGGGCGGGCGGTTGTTAAGATGTGCTTGCAGGCCATCTTTGAGGGCAGATCCTGGGGCTGGCATCTCAAACCCGTCAAGGATGCTGATGAGAGTCACGTGACGTGGAGAGCTGAGTGACGTCAGCTCCTAACCTGCAAGCTGAATTCCACAGAGCTGCCCAGAACAAAACACTCCACTCAAAGCTATGTCAGGGAAAGTCCAAACCAATCCCTGCTATAAGAACAACACTGGCTGAACAGCATTCTCAGTGCAGACAGCACAGCTGTTGAACCCATTGCCAGCAAAGAAGCGAAGCATGAAATGCCAACTGAGGTTCAGAAAGGTAGCAAAGACCTGGCATTTCCTAACATAAATATAAACAACCAGCCAGATTCCCTGGCTCCACAAAGCCGGCAAACTTCAAGCCAGAGCAAAATATTTGGTCCAAGTGTACTGTGGAGTGCACGACAGATACAGGACCAAGGTGTGCTGCAAGGAAAAGCTTCAGAAACCACCTGATTGGGCACCACTGGCAGTAATCAGACTTATAATTCTCTGGGTGGCCCCAATGATGGACCATACCTTGCTAATGATGGCCGTCTGTCATCAGAGCAGACTGGAAGGCCTCTCCTACCCCGTCTGGGCACATAGAAGCAGTAAGAGCGTAGCAACTTGTAATGGGACATCGGAAAGCCATGCCACACACTTCATCTTTCAGACAACCACGAAAACCCTCTAAAAACATAAAAATGCGCATATTAACGAGACAATGCTTCCAATACCCAAACTATGACTATTCCACAACTATCTGGCATCTTGGGTGTCTTTAATGTACATTATTCCTGCTAGCTTCCATGCGGCCTCCTCACAAGTTGAATCTTTTGTTTCCAAGTGAATACTGCAGCAGCTTGCATCACGGATGCCCTGTAATGTACACCTCTTCCCTTCCCTCTCCCCCCACCCAATACAGGTTATGGGCTGGAGTCTACCCTTAGCGTACCACACCAAAATGCGTCTCAGGCCGACCAAGCTGCAATTACATCCTTGCAACCAAGTTCTCCCCTACAGTTTACGTGCTGCCCGTCCCATAATGCACTGCGACACTTCTCCAGGGGTATGGAACTAAAAATGCCATTACATTTCCTCTGATGCCCTTTGCGTTTGTTGTCACGTGACTTGTTTGGAAAGGTTTCTACCACCCACGTCCACCTCTGAGAGAGGAACGTGTTCTCCTTTGCGCCTCCAGGGTACACAGAGATGCCACCTGGGTGCCTAATTCTCCTCGCGCCCTTCATGGGGTGGTGGTTCCGTGTTCCTGCAGGAATGCCTCTTGGCGAGCGACCTCTGAAGACCCTCCCTCTGGCAGCCTGCCCTGTCCAAGCCTTGTCGAAAGAACAGAGATATTAGGAGAGGTTTATGAAATGTGATCGCTCTCATTAGCGCGTGGGCTGATGGCGTATTAGGCCTCTGTGAAGGGACATTATCCACAGTCTGGGTCTGTGATGCCTTCATCAGGCGGCATCAGTTGACATAAATATATGTAGTGGTATTGGCAGAAACCGCAAGCCCCCACACCCTCCAGCTCTCTGATTCCATTGGCTGTCTCTTTGAACACTAATGAATTGCGCTGAACTCCAATGTCAATTTGCCATTTTTTTTATTGGTGCACTGTCGCAGCTGGGAATTTGTCGGGGCAAAAGGTTATGTCTCAATCAATAAATTGACACTTCAAAAGAGCAGTATTCATTTAGTCTGGCGTTTTTACTGAAGCGATCTGCGCTGAGCAAGCAGCAGCAGAATGCCAATTTTGGTGCGAAAATGCAGAGAAGCTATTTGTTTGGACTATAATTAGGTGAAATCAGGATAGAAAAAAAAGCCCAAAAAGAAAATATTGTGCACACTTTTAATTTTATATCTTTTTTCCTCACACTGTCTCCGAGTCATGTGCTCTTTCTGTTCCTTTCTCTGAGATTTGCCAGTTCTTGTGAGTGGCGTAACAAAAAATCCACCACTATGCGTACCACTTATGACTTCACAATATCATAGATGACATAAGTAACCTAGGTGTGGGCAGCCCACATCATGTCACCATTAGCGACACCATGACATCACCAAATTCGTAGTCTTGGTGCTGGTCCATGGGATGTTTCCCTGCTATGGGAAATACTTCATGCTTTCTATAAGTAACTCAGTGCTTCCTTCCTTCTGTGCTCTGTTCCTGTTTTCCCATTCTCAAGACCCCTTTACCCCTGTTTGTTATTATTAAAGGGCCTAACCAGATTCCAGAACAGACGTTCTAGAATGTTTGATGACGTCTGCTGGGGTTTGAGACCTACTGTGACATCATTTGGTATATGGCCTCTTTGTTGTGCATTGCCTTCGGAAAGGGAAGGTTTGAGATGGGTCGTGACTCGTGATATGCTGGTCGGTGAGCCACGGGTGGAGTATAGGGGACGGGGAAGCACTGCTCTACGGTTATGCTTTTGGCCGGAACCAGTACTGAATTCTAAACACTGTTGTAGGCAAGGGTTGGCGCAGTGAGCCTCTCGCCAAACTCTGAACTCACTGCTTAATTTGTGCTGGTGGATTCCTGTGCTGTGCACCTGCACTTAATTGTGAACACCTGCGGGCGCTTGTGACAGTCTGCCATATGGTGGCGCTGTCTGTCTAATTTAGAGATGAGCATAACAGGTGTTTATCAACTCAGTATGCATTAAAAGCACTTAATTGTGAACACCTGCGGGCGCCTGTGACAGTCTGCCATATGGTGGCGCTGTCTGTCTAATTTAGAGATGAGCATTACAGGTGTTTAAGAACTCAGTATGCATTAAAAATGACTTTACCTGTCACCTAAGCCATTCTTGTAGCTTTGGGGGCAATAATCTGAATTGTCACACTTGTAGGTGTGTGACAGTTAGTTTTGTGTTGGTACTGCTGGTGGCAGCGCTGGCAGGGGCATGCGTGGTGCAAGCTGTAGCGACCTCCTGAGGAGGACCCTGGCACTTACATTTTCACAAATTAGGCCCTGTCTGAGCCTGTTGTTCACCTCTGTGTACAGCTGAAAGTGGGCTCGTGTGTGGGAGTGGTTACTAAGGCTCTGCTCAATGTATGTTAACCTCTAACAGTTTTTTTTTCTAGCGCCACTGCCCCGACATTCATAACTGGTGTGTTATTGTGTGCGTTCTGTCTTTTTTGTCCATCACAGAATAAATGAGCGCCGGGTGTGTCCTTAAAGGGGCCATCCATTGTGGAGATAAAACAGCTGTCTCACCCTGTCCTGCTTCTTTCACAATCACCAACCCGAGGCACTCTAGGATGTTACCTTGTTTGATGTCTGTCTGCTGGGGTCTTGAGATGTATTGTGGCAACACTCACCAGAAGGCCCTTCCAGGCCTCACCTGTCCTGTGCATCGTCTATGGATGCAAGTGGATGCTTTTAGAAGCCCGTGTTAGAACGCTTAACACAGGAGTACTTCCATAAAACGTCCATGTAAATGCTTGCAAATTGTGTAAAACCTGTTGTACGCTAGCTTGTCTAACCCCGCACACTCGCCCCTATGCAGAAGTCTGCTCGCTTGCATATTGCAGACTTGAAAATCTTACTGTCGTTCGTTTGCCTTTTTTTCTAAAAATGTTTTCTTTTTTAATACGGCCTTCCTTACTCCATCCTGTGTTTTGCACGCACGATTTAGTGC